>APFE030176813.1:35824-118905 GCA_000404065.3 Pinus taeda
CCAATCATACATGTCCATAAACTAAGGGCTCCTAAGTCCCTAAAAGTGTTGCTTCATGCCCTAAAGGAACAAGGTCAGCTGATTACATCATCTCCCAGAAGTTCTCCACAGCAAACTGCTCAGAACTGGTCAAAACTGGACCATACAGACTGCCCAGTGGAGAGGGTGCAATGCATCTCACCTTCTCAGTGTAAAAGGTGCGATGCATACTGGAAAGCCCTTTTGTAGGGTGCGATGGGCGAGAGTAGACAAATGGCAGAGATAGTTTTCAAGGTGGATGATCGTGGAATCTTCCATAAACTTCTCCTGTGACACTTGCCTCTCTGAATTCGCCCAAGGATGAGTAAGAGATCTCCAAGTGGAATCAAGAACTATCAAAGAGAGGACACTAATCAAAATTCCAGAAGCTGACTCACCCCCTTACAATCATCTATATATGGATCCCTCATCACAGAGGTCCAAAGGTTGGAATCTTGTATCTTGTAAGGAAGTGTTGTTGGTTTCCTGGTGCAACATCATAGTGTTGGGTGATCTAAGCTTTTCATGAGGTGAAGAAGGGCTTTCATGCTGAGAGGATGACATTGGGTTAGAACAATTGGTTGTAATCCTCTTTGCTATTCTTGATATTAATAAAATTATTCAAGTTTTCCTCCACATTCTTGTATGTTAGATGATATATGCATTTGTGTGGTCAATATATGTATGGTCCTGTATTATTTATGATTGTAGGTCTCTATTCTTCGATAGTATTATGCTGCTTTGATTCCACAGGTGCTCTTTGAAGCTAAGTAGACAAAGGAGGAGCAGCAAAGATCTGTCAGAAGAGAGAGGAACTAAGCAAGGAATCAAGCGCAAGACTGAGGTTGGTGTCCTTTGTTCCCCTCTTATCTACTTCTCATAAAGGAAAGTGAAAGTAGTTTTAGTTTGTTTGTTTCTAAGATAGCTATCAGTCTTAGTGGGACTAGTAACTTCGAGTGGACACTAGATTTCCCGATAACAATTCTGACGGTCCAAACTTTAGCGCATTGCCGCTCTGATCTCTGTCGTCCATTACTCCATCGGAACTAACTCTCCACCATTGATCTAATTTTAGATCCAACGGCAGTGACTTCACCTATTCAACAAAATGATCGGCGTTCCTCCACCGTTGATCATCACCACTGGATCTGACGACTGACAGTGACTTTGGGTGGACCACTTGCACAGTGGTTACCTGCCCGAAAAGTTGTTTTTCCTCTCTCCTCCGCTACTACGTGTCGAGCAATTAATGGAATCAAGTGCCCAACCCGAATTACCATTTACTACTTCTCCTTGCCCAAAATACCATTTCCTGTATGAAAATTGCATTTTCGCTGGCAATCTTCCACGTGCCTTCCCCATGCAATGACCATTAGATTTGTCGATCTATTGATCGGATGGCTCTCGCTCCCATTTACAATCTGCCGGTGCGATATGAATACTCTGCTCTAAGCCATTGATCTGATTTTAGATCCGACAGTAGTGACTTCACCCAGTCAACAAAATGATCGATGATCCTCCACCGTTGATCATCACCACTGGATCCAACGGCTGACAGTGATTTCAGGTGGACCACTTGCACGGTGGTTACCCCTTGAAAAGCTATTTTTTCCTCTCTCCTCTGCTGCTACGTGTCAAGCAGTTAATGGAATCGGGTGCCCAACCTGAATTACCACATACTACCTTTTGCTCGCGTGAAATACCATTTCCTGTAGGAAAACCACCTTTTCGATGGCTAACTTCCGCGTGTCTTCCCCTTGCAATGACCGTTAGATCTGTCAATCTATCGATCGGACGACTCTCATTCCGAAACTCCACTCCATGCGAATTAATTGAAAGAGAGGCAAAGAAGGTAATAGATTTACGTGAAGGGCTTGGAGAGGGCAACGGCCCTGATCACTGAACTGGGGAGAAAGAAACTCTGAGTGAGAACAAATTTGCATGAAACGCTTGCTTTAAATATTAGATTTCCTTCTGTTTTTATAGTATTTCTGAGCACTCCAACGACTGCCTCCGATGGGATGGTCTGTAGCATGATTCTCATGACCAAGATTGTAATCTTGCTACCTTCCTATACTCATGCGAATTTCTGAACTACTGAGTTGTTTCCATCATGTTCTCATGAATTTCTGCCTTTGTTTGCAATGGAGTGTCCTTTGATGATTTTTGACTATTGATTTATTTTTTGTTTCTTTTATCATTGTGATTTGTTCCTTATTTTTGAGGATCCTCATACTTATGATCTTTTGTTAGTTATTATGGCATTGAGTTGTGATATTCCTCCTGATTTTCACGAATATTCCCTTCAATTTTTTCCAATGCTTGATTTGCAAAATAATCTGCCTGTTGATTTTGTGTTCTCAGGACATGTCTGAAGATTACATTGCCAGAGTCTTCAAGGTTCTTCCTGATTCTTCTAAGAATTCTGTTCATGAACTCATTACTTGGGCTTTTATTCCGTGCCATTGCCTCTATTATTATGGCTAAATCTCCTATTATTATAGGATTTTGTATTTCTATTTTTTTATCATTCTTGATCCCATCAACAGGTTGTATGCTTCAGCCTTATTATTTGAGATTTGTCCAAGTCCCCATTCATATGTGACAATTTCTCTCCCATTAGAATCAAGGATTAATCCCCCTACCCCTGCCTTTCCTGGATTATGCTTTGAGGCCCCATCAAAGTAGAGGCAATATCTGTTCTAATTATTTTTCCATATTTCTAGTTCCTCTTCACTCATTCTTATTTTCCAAATATTTCCTTAATTTTCTTTCCTTTGTCCTTTTTATCCATTGTTATTTATTATGGCTTTGATGAGCCAATCTCGCTCTTCTTGTTGTAGAACGTTGTGATCTGTTGGTGTTGTTCCTTTAACATTGAGGATTTCAGAAGTTAATCCCCATGTTTTTTACAGAGTTTTCCCTATTCTTGGAGTTTAGTTTTTGAAAATGCACTTATTTCTTGTCAACCAAATTTGTCAACATAGTACTGCTGGGATGCATTTCCACATTCTTTGAATTGTGACTTTCTTCTTTGTTGCATATGGATAGGCCTTCTCTAGTGTTTGTAGAAAATTTGGCAACAGCTTTTCAAAATTTATTCTTATTTCCAAGGGGCTTATAAGTTGTTGCCAAGATTCTTTGGCAAAAATGCATTCTTGAAATAAATGTTGAATGTTTTCTTCAACCTGTTGGCATAATGGACATCTTGATGAACCTTGGAAACCTTTTTTTTTAAGTTTTAATTGGTTAATACCTTCCCTTTAAAAAGAGTCTAGATGAACATTTTGATCTTAGGGAAGCTTCCAGATTTCTAGGCTATTTTCCAAGGGTCCCAATCTTGTTGGTTTGGTTGTTCTTGTAGGATTTTGTATCCCATCTTGACTATGTAATGCCCACCACTAGGATCCCAGAGGTATCCATCTTCTTCGTCATAGTTTATTGGTATTGCCCCTTTTAGGAGCTGCCTAATTTTGTTCCATTGCCCTTCCATATTTGCAGGTATTGTTGAGAGTTTCCAATCTTGCCAATCCTTTTGGTTCCATAGAGAAATTGAGAATAGAGTGTTAATACCTTTTCCTTCCACCCACTCTTGGATGCCTTCTATTTCTGGATGAGTCTTCAGTGGTTCTTTTCCCATGATTCTGTCCTCCCATATCGATATTGTTTTTCCATTGCCTGGGGTTTTAGAGATGTAGCTACTCATTAGAGGAATTGTTTTTTTTACTAGCTTCCAAGCTTGAGTACATTGTCTTATTGGGATATTTCCATTCAGCAATATTTCCCTTGAACCATCCATGTATTTTGAGATGAGATTTTTTTTCCACCAGCTGTCTTTTCCTATGATCAATCTCCATACTATCTTCATTCCGAGGGCTGCATTCATGAGTCTAGGTATCCAAATAGAAAGGCCTCCTTGTTCGTATGGTAGCACTACTTTCTCCCACCTCACTAGGCTGAATTTTTTGTTTTCTTGTTTCCCCCCTACCATAGAAAGCTTCTTAAGATTAACTCCATTTGTTTGTGTGCACTTGCTGGGGCCACATGTGATTATTTCATATTGGTAGATAGGTAGTGCTGCAAGGAGTGCTTTGATTAAAATAACCCTTCTTTCCATATTTAACCACATCATACCCCAGCTCTGAATTTTGTTTTTCATTTTTTCAATCTGCTTAGTCCATATTTTTGCCTTCATGTTCTCTTTTGAGATTGGAAGTCCCAGGTAAAAGAAATGGGTCCATTTTTCCTGTACTGGTATTTCTAATATTTGTGAAATCCTTTGCATGATTCTGGGGGGGTGTTCCATCCATATATTCTACATTTTGTGTTATTCAAATGCCCACCTGAAACCTGTAAAAAATCATCTAAAATTGTTTTGAACCTTCTTGCTATTATTGTTGATGCCCCTCCCATCAGCAAGGTGTCATCCGCAAAGAGTGAGTGGTTGATTGTTTTTACACTTTTTGCTATTCTGAACCCTGTAATGTTTCTTTCTTTTCTTTGTTTTTCCAAAGCTTTGCTTAGAGTTTTAGCCATTATAATATATAGGAAGGAAGAGAGAGGGGATCCTTGCCTGAGTCCTCTTGCACTTTGAAAAAATTCACTTGACCTTCCATTTATGACGGGGGCAATCCAAGGGGTGGAGATGCATGCCTAGATGATTTCTACTATTTCTCTTGAGAAACCCGGTTTCTGAAGAACAACCATGAGATATGGATGGCTGACCCTGTCAAATGCATTTTCCATATCTAATTTAATTATTATGCCTTTTTCTTGCCTTAGCATACTAGAGTGTACAACTTCCTGTACAATAATTACATTATCTATGATTTTCCTATTGGGCACAAATCCTCCTTGATTTTTAGATATGATTATTGGTAGCACTTCCTTGATTATGTTTGCAATTATTTTTGTTATTATCTTATAAGAGGAATTGCACAGAGATATAGGGTGATACCTGTTGAAGGTGGAGGGATTTAACTCCTTTGGGACTAGAGCGAGGTAGGAGGATTTTTTGTTGCTTCCTATCTTTTTTTTTTTTTTTGAAAACATTCTTCACCATTCTTAAGAAATATTTTCTGATTGTATACCAATGAGATCTAAAGAATGTTATTGTAATTCCATCAGGCCCTGGGGCTTTATCTAGATGCAAGCTCCATATAGCCACCACTACCTCTTCTTCTGTGATTTCTTTACACATTTCTGCATTTTGATCTCTTTTTATTTTATTTTTTTGTGTGCTGAAGGAAATCTTCATATTCATCCATTTCTTCTTTTGCTGATAGTAAATTTTTGAAGTGATTGTGGGCTGCTTTTTTTAATTCCTCTGCACCTTTTACCTCTTGATTTTCCACTTGGATTTTTTCTATTTGATTTCTTGCTCTCCTAATCGTCATTGAGTTATGGAAAAAAGATGTATTTTTATCCCTTGCCTTGAGCCACATGCTTCTGGATTTCAGTCTAACCTCTTCTTCTTCTTTCATGTTTTCCCTGTATATTTCCCAAAAGATTTCCTTTTCTAGTAGATAATCTTGCTTGCCTTCTTCTCTACCTTCTTTTTCAATTTGCATGTTGTCCATTCTCTGTTGTAATTCTTTTTTCTTTTCTTTTTTTAATTTCATTTTCTCTTGCCCATTCCTTTAACTTGATTCTTTAACTTTTTAATTTTGTCTCCCAAATATATTGTGGTGATATTGATACTCTTGGCTCCCATGCTTCCTTAATTAATTCATTGATTTCTGTATTGTTGTCCCAAATTGAGCTATATCTAAATGGGAGAGGTCCTTGATTTTCCATTTTTCCCATGACTATTGCCACCGGTTTATGGTCGGATGTCGTGGTGTGGAAGATTTTTGTTTTAATGGCATTGTACGTTGCTGCTATGTTTTCTTGTATCAGGATTTTGTCCAAACTTTCTTTTATGTTGCTTTTGCCCACTCTTTTATTGCTCCAGGTGTATTTCCCGTTGCTTGAGGGGATGTCTAAAAGATTGTGTTGTTCCATTATTTCTTCTAGAGCATCCCTGGATGGCTCTGTGTGATATATGCCTCCAAAATTTTCTTCTATACTTCTTACCAAATTTAAATCTCGTCCTAGAATTATTTTTCCTATTTTCGTTTCTTTTAGTCCTTCTTTTATGGTGGCCCAGCGTTGCTCTTTTTCCTTGTAGTGGTTTTGGGGCATATATATTGATGACACTATACTTCTCTGTTGTACTAATTTGAATTAGATCTATTTGTATCCAATGCTGATCTTTTTTGTGGTGTATTAATTCCCATATTCCTTTCTTCCATATTGTGTAGATACCTCCTGACGCTCATATTGCTTGTATTGCTTCACCTTCATAATTTCTGATTTTTTTTTTATATTTTCAATTTCTTGGGTATTTGTTTTGTCTCCTAAATCATAAGGATGTCTGGGTTTTCTTTTGCCAAAATGTCTCTTGTGGCATTTTCTTTAACGAATGATCCCAATCCTCGGCAATTCCAAGACACCACTATTATTATTTGCTTGTTGGGTGGTGCATGGCTCCTTTCCCTCTTTGTTGGATTTTTTTGTTGTTTCTTGTGTTCCTTCGTAAGAAGGTTTCCATAGGTTGTTGCGTTCCTAATGCCATTTCCTTTGCTACTGCTTCATCCCTCAGCTCTTTGTTTGTCTTTCTTCCTGATTTTTTTTTTTTAATTTTCTACATTTGGGGGAGCTTCCTTTGACTTCTTTCTAGTTAGGATTCTATCTACTGAGGGAGGGGGTGAGATTTGGGTGGATGGGGCCAAAGGGGATTGGGGGGGGAGGGAGTGTGGTGAGGGGATCTGGATCTAGATCTTGATCTGGGTCTGGGGGATGGGGGGATAGAGGGATCCAGTGGCTCAAAAGGGTTGAGGCTAGCAAGAGAATTGTTTCTAGCTTTTGGTGATAGAGGATGGGGATCAGAGGATATGGAGGGTTGCATAGAAGAAAGATTTAGTTGTTTATGGATTGCCTGCTTTCTTTTAACCTATTCCCAGTTGTTTTCTGGGTCTTCAATCTTTTCCATATCATTATCTTCTTTTTTTTGTACATCTATTAGCAAAATGACCATATTCATGACATACCTTGCATTTTAAGGGGATTTGTTCATAGTCCAGCTGTTGTATATGTGTCCACTGATCCATTTTGATTTTTATGGCTTCTGGAAGCCCTTTTCCTAGATCCACCTCTACACAGATTCTGGCACATACGTGCATGTTTTCCTTTGGCTCACACCTATCTATGTATTTCCCAATTGTATTTCGTATGGCTTTAACTAAATCGTCTCCCCAACAGTGGAGGGGAAGATGCACCAATCTGACCCAAACGGGGACGACATTTGGTATATCCATTTTTGGATCAAAATCTGGTGTCCATCTATTTAGATACAAACCCATTGTATCCATAAAGTATGGTCCATTCCTAAATATTAAATCTTGATCCTCCTTGGTTTCAAAGTGGAAGGTGTAGTATCCTCTTCCACAGAACCTAATTGATATTTTTCCGTTTATTGTTACAGACCAATTCCTTTCTACCCATTTTTGAACCGTTTTGGGCGATGGCCATAACCCTGTAAATTGCCCAACTAATCCATGTTCTGCCAAGGAAAGTGTTGCTTTATGAGGAAGAGCTGGAGGGAGTGATATTATGGGATGTCTTCCAATCTTTTAACAAACTTGGTGACTGATGGTCCGTACTTTGCCAGACCCATTGCAGAAATGAGAGAAGCGAAAACTTTTGTTGTTCCTTCATTTTCTCATTGGTTATCTGAGGGAGGCTCTTCGTCCTCTGATGATTCCATGTTGATTGTTCCTTAGTAGCAGGAGGCCACTGAGGGCAGTTGCGAGCTGCTATGCAAGCTTGCTGCAATTAGGACTGCTGCGAACTACTGTGTGAGGCTACTACGAACCCTTGCTCGCATTACTATTTTTCCAATTTTTAAGTACTTGTTAAGCTAAAAAAAAAAAAACATAAATAATCTTCAGCGGCTAACTATCATTCTAACCTAAGAATACAGCTACAAAAAGAGGAACTTTTGTTGCTAGGATTGGCGCTAGCCCAAGAACTTTAGCCCTCTAACTCAACTCAGTGCCAGATCAAAAAAAAAAATCTCATTATCATAAAAATTTCAAGTACATCATAACAATAATAGATAAATCTCACTATCATAAAAATGTCAAGTACATCATAACTATAACAATCAAAATGTTTTAGCTAGAAATGGCTGCTTGGCTACAAAAACAAAAAAACAAAAAAATGAATCCTAATGAGTCCCTTGGCTCTCTTATCTATACAAAACTGGAGATACCAACAACTCCCTAGGAAATAGGGAGGCTTGGCTCCCTAACTCAAGAATAACTTTCCCTTGACCGGCACTGGCTTGGCTTCCAATGGACTCGTCTTGCTTTGCTGCCAGTGACATCGAGCTAATGAGATATGGTGCAAGAATATTCGAATGATTTGAGGAGTTAAGGAGGGAGATCACCTCCTAAAATCTCTCTTTCTTGCATACTCTAAATTCCTACACTTAAGTCAACCCAAAATTATTCCAATTCCTACATTTAACATACATTAGGCAACATGACATAGTAACTTACCTTTACTCTTCTCACTAAGAAAAATATAACAAAATATGTAAATAAATGTGAGAAAATTCAATTTAACAAGTTGGAGATTGGCATTGTGACACATATATTTTACCTATTGATGAGCCTCATCATCAACCCCTAATAAAATTGTTGCTCATCCTCTGAGCAACCTAGTCATCTATATCCATATCTTTCATAGACCTGGTGGCCTCTCTAACATCCCAGGCTTTTGTGGATGGTGTCCCTTCTTGAGGATAGAACCTTGCATTTTCCTCTATCTCTTCCCACTGCTCTCTTTCCTCTTCTTCCTTCCTACCCTCCTGCAAACCAACAGTAAAGGTGGAGTGAGATTTAGTCTAATCCAATTGATATTTGGTCTTTGCATGGCCTTCTTATACAGGGGTGTTCTTTCCAAGGCATTTCTCAATCTCTCAGGAGAGTGGTACTTCCTTATCTGAAGACTGTGTGGTAGGTTATTCCATCTCCTTTGGCATCCTTGTTGGCCCTCAGTCACGAACAATATTAAAGTGTTATCAAAATGGGAGATAACATGTTCTTGTGTAGACAAGTATCTTGGTGCAAGTTGAGCATCATTGGAAATGATGTTGTGGTTACTAATAACAGCCATCAAATTCATTTGTTCTAATCTGATGTAGAGGGGCTCTCTTTCCTCCTTTTCTACTATTCCCTTCACCTCCTCATGACTCATCCATGATGAAAGAGACATCAACTGCAAGTCTCCCAACTTTGCATTGGGGTCCCACACATTCAATTTTATCAAGGCAAGGTTGTGTAGGTAGAATTCAGATAATTTGTTCTTGTCTTCAAGGGTTCTCTTGTCACATAGCTCGATGAATTGCCTATAATCTTGGAATGGCATGGTCCCTTGTTGTGCCAATGTCTTGACTTGAAACTGCATCCATTGATCTTTTAGGTATAGTGAATATGATTTGGATGGCAGCTTGCATTGAAGTGCCTCCATGGAGAGGATTTCCATGGTGGCCAATTGGCTCTCCTTTTCTTGCAACTTCCTCCTTAGCCATCTGTTTTCTGCCTACAAATGTGTTCTTATGGTGTGTTCTCTGTCTCTTAATTCACTCAACTCCCTGTCTTCCATATGGCCCACATCTTCTACTTTCTTTGACTTATAAATTTTCATCTAGTGATGTGTCCTTCCTCTTTCTATTTCAAGCTCAAAGAAGAGAGAGATTGCAAATTTATGTTGCATTACTCTGCCTCCCTCAATGAACTTGTAGTAGGAGCTCAGGTTTGGCTGTGGGCTAGGCTCCTGCAACTCTAGAAAATATCCCTCAAATGTCTTTGGAGAAGCTACCCCCTCCTGTACATGTGGGGTTGCTTCCTTGACTTCTTTTTGCCCCTGTTGTCTTTCCTGTAGCTCTTTTCGTCTTTCCTATAGCATTGACAATGTTTCTTGAAGAATTATTTCGGGATCTTGTAACAGGCCCTTTCCTTTCTATTGGAGGGTCACAAGTGCCTTGGTTTTATTAGATTATGTTGACCTGGTGACAGGCTTCCTGACATAGGTGAGGGTGGCCTTTGGGTTTGTTTGCAGTGATGTCCCTTCCTCAACCTTCATTCCCAAGGAACCTAGCTCTTCCTTCTTGTTTAGTGATTCTTCAATTATGGTGGGAGTTGTTGTAGGTGTTTTTGGCTTCCCCTGCTTGATCCTGCTGCTTCTTCTTGATCTAAAATAGAGGGGAGTATGCCTCTACCTTTTCCTCTTGGACTTGATGGGTGTGCTCAAGGCAGCCAAGGAAGCGGTTGCCTCCTTTTCAGTGGGTTCAGGAGAAAATCTTGGAGATATCTCCCCTTATGCAATATTTTTCTCATTGTTGTTCATTGCCTTCTGATCCTCCTCTTCTTCTTCTTTTTTTCTTATCAAACTTCTTCTTCTTCCTTTTCTTCTTCCATTGTTTTGTCTGTCTTTGGTTCTTCTTTTTCTTTTGCTTCTTCTTCATCTTCTTCCTCTATTTTTTTTGTCTCTACTTCCTGTTTTACTTCTGCTTCTTCTTCATCTTCTTCTCTTCTTCCTCTTCGGCACTAGAGGTAGGGGTCCCATCATGTTCAAGGGCTCGGGCTTCCAGGAAGGCTTCTCTGTCCATGTCCCTAAACATGGACCAGAGAACAGGAATTCTCAATTGTCTTAAGACATCTTCAACTATTAGCTTGATGACACCATGGTGTGCTAACTGCTGGTGCTTCCCTTCTTTCACCTTCTCACTCATGTCTATAATGGATTGTAAAAGGAAATAAGGTACATTGAGCCTATGTTTTATGGGTACTCTGTCTTTGAATCTCAACTCATGGAGGAGTCTAAATTGGTAGCCATAGACTACATGATGAGTGCCAGTATTGCACCAAGGATGCTACAACGCCTGGGCTACCAACTTTACTTTATCAACTCGGGGTTCATACAAACTTGGAGGTGACAGTTTTGTATACACAGGTAAAAGTGATGATTTTGCATGTTGTCATTGTTTAGCTGGCAAGAGACAATTGGGGTTTCAAGCCAGACTTCTATGGAGTCAGAAGAAGCTTGATTCTTTGATGGAACAAAGGTGCATCTACTCTAAGAGAGAGGTACTCTACTGCAATAATGGAGAAGGTAAACATGTAATGCTAAATCACACCATTTCCTAATTAACCGCTAAGAAAACTATGCTTGGCAGAAATGCTAAATCAACATGAACTAAATGCTAATATCTAAGTTGTATAAGTAAGAAGCATCAAACATCACTAATGTGCAAGTAAAAAGACTGAACTAAATTTGTTTTTTCTTTTTTGTCTTTTTATGCAAAATCAAGTATGCAAACTAATTACTTTTGTTGATGTGGCAGGTGAATTAAGGATGTTTGAGGATGGATGGAAGGGTTATGGGGTGGTTGGATGGTGTGGAAGACCCTTGGGAGGCTTTTTGTGACTTCCTAGAGGTTTTCCATCAATTTGGCCTTAAAACAGGCCATTTCAGGAAAACCTACAGGATGTACTAGAAACCTACAGGATCCGCTATAAACCTACAAGATACAACCTAGAGGAAATGTGAGGTGTTGGAGGTGATGGAAGGCTTAGGAAAGGTGTGTGATGGGTGGAATGGAGTGGGAGAAGGTCTAGGATCACTCAGAATCCAACATCAAAGATAGTAGATGGTTGGATTCGCTCAATGTGCTTGGAATAATTTCTATGAAAAATGATGAAAAACTAGTGAAGGTGATGTTGAAAACAAGGGATGGCTAAGTTGGATGGAGTGGAAGGTGTTTGTTGGCTATGAAGTCTTAGTCTCCTCCTGAAGCACCTGCTCTGCATAAAACAAGTATATCTTCCAAAAATCTATGCAAACAAGAAACATTTTCATAAACTAGAAAAGCAGAATTAATGAATTAACTACCTACACTATGCATGAGGAAAGTTTATGAAAGGAATGAAAGCATGGATGAGATCTACTGTAGAAATGAAGATGAAAAATATGAAAATGGAAATATACCTTGCAAAACTAACCAAATACTAATTTAAAGACAGCAAACTCCAAAGCTCATAAGAGACCTCGAAATTTGTGTTTTTGGGGTTGCTTAAGGGTCCATTTTTCAAGTCATGATCCCAGAGGGAGGAAGTGAGGCCGAGACACCTACTAAAAACCTTATGGTGATCCTTTTATCCCTACTAACGTGCTACTGAACTCGGACACAAATTGAAGCAAACTAATAAACAACCAATCTAATCTACACTACTTGTAATGGAAATGCATCTAAAAAGAAAATTAACAATGAAGCTATGAAACTACACTAAACATACATATACAAGGAAGAGGAGCCTTGGCTAGTAGGGTTGGGCCCTAACCCAAGAGCTTTAGCCCTCTGAGTTAACTCGGTGCTGGCTCAAAACAAAACTCATTCTTGTTACCAAAACAACAAATTACATCAATAGAACTTTCACAAGTATTGCAGCTTGAAAATAGCTTAGATTTTTACAATAAAAATCTGAATCCTACTTAGGTCCTAGGCCTCTCTACTTATACAATTGAATTCCCCAATGACTTCCTTAAGATTAGGGAGGCTTGACTCCGAAACTTGAGATAAACTGGTGCTTTGTCTCTCACTTTCTCAGTTGCCTTCTAATCCTCATGATTTGGTTGTTTGCACTCCGATCTGATGTGATGAATGGAGGAATATTCGAATAGGGAAGTAGTAAATGAGGAGGATTTACCTCCTACAATCCCTCTCCCTTGTCCCATTCGAGTTTTGACCTTATTCTTTACCAAAATTCCTTGATTTTCTCCTTTAATCCTGCATCAAATGCATATTAATCCACTAAGAATAATATCCAACTCTAACTCACTTCATAAACAAAATATAATCAAAAACATGTAATAAGTTATGAGAAAAGTTGGTTTGACTAAGCTAGGAGGTGAATTAAGGCCCATATAATTACCCAATCATGAGGCTCATCATAACCCCCTACTGAAAGTGTTACTCATCCTCTGAGAAACTTAATCAATATCCATATCCTTCATGGCCCTAGTGGCCTCTCTGACATCCCATGCCTCTATTGTGGTCTCCTCCTCTTGTTCATAGAAGCCTGCTTTCTTATCTACCTCTTCCCACTGCCTCTTTTCTACTTCTTCCTTTCTCCCTCTTAGCATCCCTAAGAGTAATGGTGGGCTGATTTTTAGGCCAATCCAATTGACTTTCAGCCTTTGCATAGATTGCTTGTACATGGGTGTCCTATTTAGTGCCTCTCTCAACCTTTGAGGAGAGTGATACTCTCTTATCTTTAAGTTGTATGGAAGTGTGTTCCATCTCCTCAAGAAAGCATGTATGCTATCATCTCCTAACGACATGTACATGTCCTAAAAATGTGAAATTGCTTGCTTTTGGGTAGCAAGATATCTATGTGTAAGTTGAGGATCATTTGCAATCAAATTATGGGTATTGATGATGGCCAGGGGATTTGATTGTTCAGCTCTGATCACAAGAGGTTTAGTTTGCTCTCTTGCCAATATCTTCTTCATATCTATAGCCCTTGACTCCTCATGGTTCATCCATGATGCCAAAGCCATCAATTGTAAATCTCCTAGCTTGGCAATAGGGTCCCATAAATTCATGTATGTTAGGGCCATGTTATGCAAATAAAACTCAGCCATGTTGGCCCTATCTTCTAGTGTGCTATGATCACAAAGATCAATGAACTGCCTATAGTCCTGAAATGGCATGGTGCCTCTCTATGCTAGGGTCTTGATATGGAACTACAGCCATTGTTCTTTGAGGTATAGGGCATAGGATTTAGCTGGCATCCTACACTAGATTGCTTCCAAAAAGAGACTAGCCATACATGCCAATTGATTCTCTCTTTTTAGCAGTTGTCCTCTCAACCATGCATTTTTTGTCTCTAGTTGATTTCTCATTATGGCCTCTCTGTCTCTCAAGCCACTTAGGTCTCTGCTCATCTCCTTCAGTTTCTCCTCCATGTGTCCAATGTCTTCCACCCCCTTTGATTTGGTGATCTGCATCCATCGGTGAGTTTTGGCCCTCTCCTTATCAAGCTCAAAGAACAATGGGATAGCAAATTTTTGAGGTATGACCCTGCCTCCTTCAATAAATCTATAGTAGGAGTCCAGGTTAGGTTAGGGGTTGGGTTCTTTTGTCTCTGGGTCCTCTTCTTTAGTTTCTTAATGCTCTCCTACCTCCCTTTCCAATTTCTGTGCTTCCTATAGGTTCAGCAGAGTATCATGTAGGATTGCTTCTTCTTCCTATAGATTCTGTTGTGTATCCTGGAGGACTTCCTTTCCCTTGGAGTAGGTTGATCTAGTCATAGGCCTCCTCACATAGGTGATAAGAGACTTATGGGAAGGCATTTT
Source organism: Pinus taeda (assembly GCA_000404065.3). NCBI lineage: Eukaryota > Viridiplantae > Streptophyta > Pinopsida > Pinales > Pinaceae > Pinus > Pinus taeda. The sequence continues at coordinate 50,309 of APFE030176813.1, forward strand.
CTCCTTTTGTTCAGGGGAGTCTTCAATCACAATAGAAATTTTGGTTGGTGTTTGGGGTTTCCCCTGTCTTATTCTTGTGCTTTTCCTTGTCCTGAAATATAAGGGGGTCTACCTCTGTCTTTTTCCTTTTTGCTTGATGGGGGTGATAAGAGTAGTGAGGACAGTTCTTTCCTCTCTCTTAGTGGGTTCTAGAGACACCCTAGGTGAATCCTCCTTGTTTTCTGTCCCCTCTTTTCCATTGCCTTATTCACCTATGTCATTCCTTTATTCTTCCTCTTATAGATCTTCAACATCTTTATTAGTTTCCTCCTTAAAATCCTCCTCTGTTTCTTCATCATCCTCCTTCTCTTATGTTTCATCTCCTTCTTCATCTTCCTCATTTTCTTCTGTTTCATCTCCTTCTTCCTCCATCTCATCTTCATCTCCTTATTTTTCTTCCTCTTCCTGCTGTACTTCTTCTTCCTCTACTTTAGTCTTTTCCTCTTCATCTTCATTGATAATAGGACTAACATCAAATGTGAGAGATTTGATGTCATCCTCTACTGCCATGTCTCTGAAAACTGACCATGTTTATGAGGTTTTGGAGGGTATCTTCTATAAGGATCCTAATTAACCCATGGTGAGCTAACTGTTGGGAATTTCTCTCCTGCACTTTGATGCTTGATTCTATTAGTGATTGCAGCAAGAAGTATGGTAAGTTGAGCCTTTAGTGAGGGCGTGTGTCTGCTTCAAAACTCAATTCTTCAAGAAGCCTAAAATGATAGCCATAGACCACACTATACCTACCCTCACATGAAATGTATTTGATTAGTTGGTAGCCTACCTCATTCCAGGGATATGGCAGACTTTCCCTCCTTACTCCATTTTTTTCCTCTGTGGGTTCCTCAACTTCTAAAAAGTATTTCCTTCTGGCAACCTGGCTATCTCCTTTGTCTTCTTTCCTCCATGGTATTCCTAGGGAAAGTGTGGTGACTCTGTTGATGAGCTTAGGGGTGAGTTCTATGGAAAGACCTCTTACCACAACAGTGGCATCGATTCTAGTGAGTGGAATGAGGGAGAGAGAAAAATCTTGGGCCACCTCATCATCATACCCTCTGAATTTTTCGAAAAACCCCATCCAATTATGTCTTGTGAAGATTTCAAGCACTTGGGGGTGTTGTTGGATTCTCACAGTGTTAATGGGCTCCCTCCTATTAAACCCTCCTATCATCTTGTTTTGAGGAGATGAGAGGGTTGAGATAATTTTAAAATGCAGAACCAAAACTGAAATGACTGTGTGTAATTCCCTTACATAGCTGCTAAATTCACTCAAACTTAGAGGATTCCTGGTTCGACTACTTGTAAATAGGGATGTAGTTATAGAGCCTACCTCTTCATATTCTTTGTAATGGCCATCCCCCGTGTTTTCCCCTCTGAAACTCCTCTCAGCCAATCCTATAGATAGTCTCTGTGTATCCTGTAGGAATTCCTGTGCATGATCCTGTAGGAATTCCTGTGCAATCCTATAGGAACTCATGTGCAGTAAAACGATGGAGTTTTGCTTCCAATAGGTTGCCTGGGTATGAGAGCCACCTGTGAGAGAGCTTTGAGGAAGTGAATGCATGAATGCATGGGGACAATGATTATTTCCTCTTATGGTTATTCGGGGTGAGGTGGTTCGCTGACAACAAGGGTACGTTTCCATTTTTGGAGCGTTGGTCCCCACTACCACTTCATCATTCCCTACTCCTCGTAATCAACTCCCACCTTATGCAACCACAGTTTACCTCTTTTGTCCTTCTCCCTCTCTGTCTTTGAGTTGACTGCTGCCACGTGTGAGAGGACACCCTGTTGTGTATGTGTTGACTGAATGAAGGTGACCAAGTTAACTAACCACCTTTTCGCTTATAAACCAACTTACTTGTAACCCTTACATTTTTTTTACTACAAGATGCATATGAGAGAGAGAGAGCGGGATACTTACCTGTTGTGCCAATGCTTTGCTACAGTTGTCGAAGACCAGAGGTTTTGTTGTGTATATTGGCTGCATGTTATTCTTTTTCCTCCTCTTGTTGTTTCCTAATGACTCCATTTATACAGGTACCTAAGGTTGAAGATGGTGGTGTTGCTGCTAGTTTGGAGCTCTTGGATCATCATGTTGGAGGTTTGTTGCTGTTATGATTGGTATTCTGTGGGATAGGCTGCTACAGGATATCCTGTAGTTGCTTCTCCCTCATAACTCTTAATCATACTTTCTTCTGGGGTTGTGAGGATGGTGACATGGATGGAGAGAAAGGCTAGGAGTGTCAATAACAAGGAATACTCAAGTGATTTTCTCTATTCCTCCCTATTTCCCTTCTTTTTGAAAACTAAAAAAATATTCTTGAAACTGATTTTGTTTTTAAAGGTGAGTGCAGGGGTGATGATGGTGGACAAGGTATGGTGATTGAATGATGAAGGGGATGCACTTTATTGGCATAGCATGTCATTTGTTTTCATTAGGACTTCCTCTTGTAGGATTTTTGGGTCACTGTAATTCCTATAGGATCATCTTGTAGGTTTTTAGGGGATCCTGTAGGTTTACAGGGGATCCAATAGAAAACACAGTCCCTTTGTAAATTGAAGTAAAGGAGTGAAAAAATGACAGAAATGGTGGAGGAATGAATGGTAATGAGTGGTAAAATAAAAAAGTGAGTGACAGGGGTCTCTTTGTGATCCTCCTCTATGCTTTTCATTTTTCTTTGACACCAGTCGACTACCCCAAGAGGTTTTCAACCCAATCATGGGACTCAGTCACCTCATGGAGGTTTTCACCCGAGTCCTTATTTTTCTTTTTTTTTCTTTTCTCAGTGATTTTATGAAGAAGGAGTTGAAACTTGCTCCACTATCATCATTATTTTATTGATATTATCATTGAACTCTTGTTTTCATAAAGGTCTCTTCTAAATTTTCAATCGGTGTCCATTAACAAGTAAATGGATGGTCTCTTCATCTATGGTTCTGATCTGCACTGAACCATTATCATGGCATCTTTCTACAACATAAGGTCCTAGCCATCTTGTCCTTAACTAACCCTTGAAGTCTTTATACCTAGAATTATATAGCAACACCCAATCACCTTCCTGAAATTGCTTCTCCTTGATGTTTTTATCAGGCCAGATTTTCCTCTGAAGTTGAACTACCTTTGTATATAGGAGGGCCTACATTCTAAATTCATCCAAACCATTCAACTGGAACAATATCTCTTTTTGTGCACTTCTAAGATCTAGATCTAGTTGGGCTGCCATCCTTAATGTGTTATACTCAAATTCAATGGACAACAATTCCCTTTTTCCATAGACCCGGTTATAGGGTGTGAATCCAGTGGTGGTCTTCCATGTGGTATTATAGCCCCAAGTTGCCTCAACTAGTTTGTTTGCCCAATCCTTCCTATTGTTGCTTGCCACTTTTGTCAAGATGCTCTCCAGCGCTCTGTTGGTCACCTCCACTTGCCCATTAGCTTGTGGATGATAGGAAGTGGAGTTTTTATGCTTGATCTTGTGTTGGCTGAGAAAGCCTTCAATCATGTTGGATGTAAATTGGCTACCTTGGTCTATGACTAGCTCTCTAGGGTACCCAAATTTGTAGAATACATTCTCCCTTAGGAACTCAGCCACCTTCTCCTCTGTTGCCGCCTTAATTGCCTTGGTTTCAGCCCACTTAGTCAAATAGTTAGTGCACAAAATGATGTACTGTTTTTGCTTGGAAGGAAGGTCAATAGGCCCAATGAAGTCCATGCCCCACTTGTCAAATGGCTTGAAAGTCACTTGGTTTACAAAGGAATTTCATCTCTTGGAGTAGGCCTTCCCATCCTTTGGCACCGATCACACTGACTAGTATATATTTTCACATCCTAATGAAGATTGAGCCAATGATAGCCTGCTTGTAACACTTCGAATGTTGCCCGCTTTGTTGTAAAGTGACCTCCACAAGGCCCATCATGACAGATCAGAAGGATTTCAAAGACTTCATCCTCCCTGACACACCTTCTCAATATTTGATCTGGGCCAAGTTTGAAGAGATTGCCCCCAATCCAAGTGAAGGGGGTGCTTTTCCTTAATATCTTGCTCTTTTCTTTGGAGGACAAGTTTCGTGGGAACTGTGCTGATACCAAATAGTTTTCTATATCATCAAACCATGGAGAGAGAACTGAAATAGCAGACAAGTTCTTGTCTAATGACTGGTCATCAACCATTCCTTCTTCACCTGTAGGCAAGTTTACTCTAAACAAAAATTCTGCAACAACATTTTCCTTACTAGGCTTATCAACAATAGTTAGATCAAATTGTTGTATTAAAAGTAACCATCTTATAATCTGAGCATTCACATCTAGTTTGTTAATTAAATATTTGATTGCAACATGTTCAGTATGCAAAAATGTTTAATAGCCTGTAATATAATGCCTAAATTTGTTCAATGAATGCACAACAGCCAGGAATTCCTTTTCGGTCACTGTGTAATTTAGTTCAACCTTTAACAGATTCTTACTAATAAAATAGATAGCATAAGGAAATTTTTCATCTATCTGACCTAGGGCTACTCCTAGGGCTTTGTGTGAGGCATCAACATGAGTATGAAAGGGGAGGGCCCAATTTGGGCCTCAGAGGGTGCAATGGTTAACTTGTCCTTTAGGATGTCTAAGGCCTCTTGTCAGCTTTTTGACCATATAAACTCAGATTCCTTGGCCAACAAACCAAATAAAGGAGAGGCAAACTTGTTGAAGTCCTTTATGAACCTTCGGTAGTATCCAGCTAACCCTAGGAAACTTCTGACATCTCTCTCCGTTTGAGGAGGTGGGACCCTTTGGATGATAGCTATTTTGTTTGGGTCCACTTACAGTCCTTGTTGAGATATTGAATGACCTAGAACGATCCTTGTAGTCATCAAGAATTCACATTTTTCAGGACTAAGAGACAAGTTCATTCCAATGCATTTGTGTAGTATTTTGCCTAGGTTAGACAGAGCTTTTTGAAAATTAGCAGCTTTACTTTATCAACCCGGGGTTCGTACAAACTTGGAGGTGAGAGTGTTGTATACACAAGTAAAAGTGATGGTTCTGCTTGTTGTCATTGTTCAGCTGGCAAGAGGGCACTGGGGTTTCAAGCTAGAATTCTATGGAGTTAGAAGAATATTGATTCTTTAATGGAAGAAGGTATATCTACTCTGAGAGAGAGCTACTCTACTGCAATAATGGTGATTGTCAACATGTAATGCTAAATCACACCATTTCATAATTAACCACTAAGAAAATATGCTTGGAAGAAATGCTAAATCAACATGAACCAAATGCTACTATCTAAGCTGTATAAGTAAGAAGCATCAAACATCACTAATGTGCAAGTAAAGAGACTGAACTAAATCTATTTTTTATTTTTTGTCTTTTCATGAAAAATCATGTATGCAAACTAATTGCTTCTGTTGATGTGGCAGGTGAATTAAGGATGTTTGAGGATGGCTAGAAGGGTTATGAGGTGGTTGGATGGTGTGGAAGACCCTTGGGAGGATTTTGGTGACTTCCTAGAGGTTTTCCATCAATTCAGCCTTAAAACGGGTCATTTCATGAAAACCTACAAGATGTACTAGAAACCTACAGGATTCCCTATAAACCTACAGGATACATCCGAGAGCACAATGTGAGGTGTTGGAGGTGATGGAAGGCCTAGGAAAGGTGTGTTATCGGTGGAATGGAGTGGGATAAGGTCTGGATCACTTAGAAGTCAACATGAAAGATAGTAGATGGTTGGATTCACTCAATGTGCTTGGAAGAATTTCTATGAAAAATGATGAAAAACTAGTGAATGTGATGGTGAAAACAAGGGATGGCTAAGCTAGATGGAGTGGAAGGTGGCTACTGTCTATGAAGTCTTAGTCTCCTCCTGAAGCACCTGCTCTGCATAAAACATGTATATCTTCAAAAAAGCTATGCAAACAATAAACATTTTCATAACCTAGAAAATCTGAATTAATGAATTAACTGCCTACATTATGCATGAGGAAAGTTGCTGAAAGGAATGAAAGAATGGATGAGATCTACTATAGAAATGAAGATGAAAAATATGACAATGGAAATCTACCATGAAAAACTAACCAAATACTAATTTAAATACACAAACTCCAAAGCTCATAAGAGAACTAGAAATCTGTGTTTTCGGGGTTGCTTAAGGGTCCCTTCCTCAAGTCATGATCCGAGAGGAAGGAAGTGAGGCCGAGACACCTACTAAAAACCTTATGGTGATTCTTTTATCCCTACAAACCTGCTACTGAACTCAGGCACAAATGGAAGCAAACTAATAAACAACCAATCTAATCTACACTACGTGTAATGGAAATACATCTAAAAAGCAAATTAACAATGAAGCTATGAAACTACACTAAACATACATATACAAGGAAGAGGAGCCTTGGTTTCTAGGTTTGAGCACTAGCCCAAGAGCTTCAGCCCTTTGAGTTAACTCAGTGCTGGCTCAAAACAAAACTCATTCTTATCACTAAAACAACAAATTACATCAATATAACTTTCACAAGTATTGCAGCTTGAAAATAGCTTAGAGTTTTACAATAAAAATCTGAATCCTACTGAGGTCCTAGACCTCTCTACTTATACAACTGAATTCCCCAACGACTTGCTTAAAATTAGGGAGGCTTGGATCCGAAACTCGAGATAAACTGGTGCTTTGTCTCTCACTTGCTCGGCTGCCTTCTAATCCTCATGATTTGATTGTTTGCACTCTGAGTTGATGTGATGAATGGAGGAATATTCAAATGGGGAAATAGTAACTGAGGAGGATTTACCTCCTACAATCCCTCTCCCTTGTCCAATTTGATTTTTACCTTAGTCTTTGCCAAAATTCCTTGATTTTCTCCTTTAATCTTGCATTCAATGCATATTAGTCCACTAAGCATAATATCCAACTCTAACTCACCTCATAAACAAAGTATAATAAAAAACATGTAATAAGTTATGAGAAAAGTTGGTTTGACTAAGCTAGGAGGTGAATTAAGGCCCATATAATTACCCAATGATGAGGCCCATCACTACACTTAGTCTCCCTTCACAAGAAATGTACTTAAGGATGTGGTAGCTCACCTCATCCCATGGATAGGGAAGGTTCTCCCTTCTGACCCCATTTTTGTATTCAATTGGCTTTTCATCATTTAGGAAGAAGTTTTTCTTAGAAAAAGTGTTGTTAGCCTTGTCCTCTCTTCTCCATTGTATCCCTAGAGGAAGTATGGTTACTCTATTGATCACATCAGGGTTGATTGTAATGGACAACCCTCTCACCATAGTGGTAGCACTTATTCTTACTTGAGGGTTTAGTGCCATAGAAAACTCATAAGCTATATCATGATTGTATCCCTTGAGAAACTCAAATAATCCCATATAGTGATGCCTACTAAAGATATATACCATAGGGGGATGAAGATGAATCCTTGATGTATCTGTGGGTTCTCTTTTATTGAATCCCCCTCCCATTTCTCTTCTCTAGTTATAGAAAACTGCAAGAGGTTTTTTAGGTGAGATTTAGTATGGGTTTCAGGGTGATTGGGAGCTTAAACATTTTAGTGGACAGCTGTAATTTATACCATTTCTTATAGCCAAAAAATTTCCTTATATTTCCCCCAAACGCTGTTTAATTTTCAAGCTCACTGTAATTACTAGAAGATTGCAGACTTTTTTTCAGTTATCAAAGCATGAACAAAGGATATATGGACCACTTACTTCTTACTGTGATGCTTGGGATTATGATAATTTATTACCAATCTGACCCTAGGCACCCCCTTACAGACTTCCTGTGCGATTCTAGTGCTTCTTATAGCTTCCTGTAGGTTTTTAAGTCTCTTGTAGCGTCTTGTAGCTCTGTTTCTTGTAGCTCTATTTCTTATAGGATGGCCAGAATAGGGTTCGGCTTTCCGATGGCTTCTCAAGCTGGTCCCTATCTCTTTGATTTTGAAATTAGAAACAATTGCATAAATTTTTTTGTTTTTATTCCATTTATGGTTGATTCTAGCATTGTGCTGGTTGGAAGTCATACGAGATTTCCTTATTGGGACCATTGGCCCATCGCTGGTGCTCATGCACGTGCTCCTCGTAATTATCACACACTCCCACATAACTAAATTGACCATGTTTTTAACTAAATCCCATTTATTTGACATTCTGACATGGCATGTTTACTATAATTTCACCTTTGATCACGATCTGAGGGTGGCCAAGTTAACTGGACACCTCCAGCTTATAAAAAGGTATTTTTGACATTTATACTTTTTCCATCATATCGTACTCGGGGACGAGTTGGGTGAGTTTTCATACCTATGGCTACCTTTATTGATTGATTCATATTAGAGGATTGGCCTTCTGTGTTGCTTCTTAGGGAATTTTTCCTTTGCTCTCTTCCTGTGCATTTCATCCTTCTTGTATAGTTGATTGCTTGTTGGTCCATGTGTGCAGGTGCTTGATTTATCTTTGTTGTTGCTGCTAATATGGAGCTTTATCTAGGAGACACAAGGTATTCAAGGATGATGGTGCTCCCATTTTCTCTGGTTAGGAAGAAAAATTAAAGCTCAAGCTAGTTGCAGTGATGGCACAAGTTGCTACAGGAGATCCTGCAGCTGCTACAGGAAATCCTGTAGCTACCTTTTCTTCCATTTTTCAATGATTTTTCTCAGAGGGAGGTTGGTAGTGGTGTGGGGTTTGGAGAATGATGGAAGGTATTTTATGGAGTAGTGAATGGTTGGGGCAAGGGAGAACATTTCCTCTGGTATATTGTTTTATGTTTTGGACATTTTCTTGTGCTTTTTTTAGTGAGGCTGAGCTAGATATGGGTATGGTGACTTCGACAAGGGATGCATGGATGATGGGTGAGTGATTTGATGAGGTGTAGGGTCCATAATTAACCTATAATAGGCATTCCTGATGATTTTCCTATCAGGACCCCTTTCCTGTAGCATTTTAGGACATTCTGTAGTGTTATAGGATCTTCCTGTAGCAGTTATAGGACATCCTATAACAAGCCAGAAAATGAAAAAAAATGAATTTTGATGCCTGAAAATGGATATGAGTGGTAAGGAAATGGTAGGCATGGATGAGATGGAGTTGATGGAGGGATAAATGAGCTTAAAATTGGCATGATGTCCCTCTAGCTCTGCATCTTTTACTTCCTTTAAAACCTACAAAATCACATAATTTATTAGTGGACGGGTTTGAGGTCCCTCCCATGGTATTCCTTTTATTTTATTTTTTTTTTATTTTTTATGTTTTATGTTTTTTGAAAGACACACATGCTTCCTCAAAAGAGGTTTTCACCCCACCTGCCTACCATAGGTGCCTCAAAGGAGGCTTTCACTCACGAATCTTTTTATTTTTTACTTTTTTCACTCCTGGGATGACTCGAGGAGGTTTTCAACCCAAGAGTTGGCCTCAGATGCCTCATAGAGGTTTTCACCTAGGCCTCTTATTGATTTTATACTTTTTTTCTTTTTTCACAAAAACAAAAAAAAAAACAATCTTCAAGAATTGTGTGACTTGGAAGCTAAGACACTTCCAATCACATTTACCTCTTTACTAATGGTGTTGATGAACTCCTCTGTGGATAGAGGTATTTTGTAATATTTCAATTTGTACCCATTGACAAGCAAGGGAATACCTTCCTCATCAGTGGTCTTGATTTGAACAACCCCATTTTCATGGCACTTCTCTATCAGGTGTGGGCCTAACCATCTACTCTTCAATTTTCCTTTGAAGTCCTTGAACCTGGATTCATATAGCAAAGCCCAATCCCCTTCTTGAAAAACCTTTTCCTTAATGCTCTTGTCATGCCAAACCTTACTTTATACTTGGATAAATTTAGTGTGTAGGAGGGCCTTCATCCTAAATTCATCCAGACCATTCAGCTCGAGCAGCCTCTCCTGCTGTGCCTTTGCCACATCCAAATTAAATTGTGCTTCCATTCTCAAGGTGTTGTACTCAAACTCAATTGAGAGAAAAGCCTTTTTTCCATACACCAATTCATAAGGGGTGAAACCATGGGTTGTCTTCCAGGTTGTATTATAGGCCCAAGTGGCCCCCACTAGTCTATCAACACAATCTTTTTTGTTGTTGCTCACAACCTTGGTGACAATGTTGGTGACCTCTACTTGTACATTGGCCTGAGGATGATAGGAAGTTGACTTCTTGTGTTTTATGCCATGCTACCTCAATAAATTTTTGATCAGATGTGATGTGAATTAAGCTCCTTGATCAGTGACTAGTTCTCTAGGGTACCCAAACTTGTAGAATATATTCTACCTTAATAACTTGGCTACTTTCTCCTTTGTTGCTACCTTGATAGCCTTGGTAGCCCACTTTGTCAAATAATCAATGCATACAATTATGTACTTTTTTTTCCGTGATGGTGGATCAATGGGCCCAATGAAATCCATGCCCCACTCATCAAACGTTTCTAGAGCCACCTAAGGTTGCAAGGGAATTTCATCCTTGGGAGTATGTTTCCCCATTCTCTGGCACTGATCACATCGACTTGTGTATCTTCTCGCATCTTGGTGGAAAGTGGGCCAGTAGTAGCCAGCTTGCAGTGCCTTGAAAGTTGTCCTCTTGGCTGCAAAGTGACCTCAACAAGGCCCATCATGACAGGCTAGAAGGATGTCAAAGACTTCCTCCTCCCTGACACACCTCCTCAAAATTTGATCTAGGCCCAGCTCGAAGATATTTCCCCCAATCCAAGTGAATGGGGCGCTCTTCCTTACAATTCTGCTCTTCTCCCTAGATGACAGATTTGGAGGGAACTTTGCAGCAACTATTTAGTTGACTATGTCAACAAACCATGGAGAGAGGACTGAAATATCAAATAAATTCTCATGTGGAAGCTGAGCATCCATCCATTCCTCACCTGCAGGAAAAGCAAGTCTAGGCAAAAAAATCTCAACTACATTTTCTCTACGTGGCTTATCATTGATAGTTAAATCAAATTGTTGTAATAAAAGCAACCATATAATAATTATAGCATTCACATCAGGTTTTTTCATTAAGTATTTGATAGCAGCATCATTAGTATATAGGAAGGTTTGATAACCAGTGATGTAGTGTCTGAATTTGTTCATGGAGTGGACAATAGCTAGGAGTTCCTTTTCAGCCACAGTGTAGTTCAATTCATCCTTGGACATATTTTTGCTAATGAGGTAAATGGCATAAGGAAACTTGTCATCTGTCGGCTAAGAGATGCTCCTATAGATTTTTCAGATGCATCAGCATGGATGTGGAAAGGAAGAGCCCAATTTGGGCCTTTGAGTATGGGTGCAGTAGTCAACTTGTCCTTCAAGATTTCCAGGGCCTCTTGACAACTTTCTAACCAGCAAAATTTAGATTCCTTGTCCAACAGTCCAAACAATGGTGAGGCTACTTTGTTGAATTCCTTGATAAATCTCCTATAGTATCCAGATAAGCCCAAGAAACTCCTAACATCCCTCTACTTTTGAGGAGTAGGCACCCTTTTTATGATAGCAATTTTATTTGGGTCTACTTGTAGTCCTTCTTGGGATATTGAGTGATCCAAAACAGTCCCTAAATTCATCAAGAATTCACACTTCTCAGGACTAAGTGATAGGTTCATTTCAATGCACTTATTTAATATTTTCCCCAAGTTTGAGAGAGCCTCTAGGAAATCACATCCATAGGGAGTGAAATCATCCATATATATTTCTACAGAGCCATGTACTATCTCATCAAAGATGCTTAGAACTGCCCTTTGAAAATTTGCAGGGGCATTACATAATCCAAAAGGAAGGATCCTATAAGAAAAGGTACCCCAAGGACAAGTAAAGGTGATTTTATCTTGGTCCTTTGGGCTAAGCTAGATCTGATTATAACCACTGAATCCATCCAAGAAAGACAAGAACTTATTCCCTACAAGACCATCCAAGACTTGATCAATGAAAGGTAGAGGAAAATGGTCTTTCTTAGTGGCTTTGTTTAGCTCTATGTAATCCACACATATCCTCCACTTTCCATTCTTCTTTGGGACCAGAACTATAGGGGACACCCACTCACTATCCGAGATGGGGTAAATGAACCCTGCATCCAACAACTTCTCCAATTCTTCTTTGACTATGTCTTGGAGGGTTGGGTTCATTCTCCTCTGAGGTTGGTGCACTGTTTTGCATCCTTCCTTAATGTAGATGTGATGAGTACACATCGAAGGATGCACTCCCTTCATTTCCTTATAATTCCAGGCAAAAGCATACAAGTGCTCTCTCAGCATGTTGCACAATTTTTCTTCCTGATGGGCTGATAGAAAGGGGTGGATTTTCAATGTTTTAGATGTACCAAATTCTACCATTTTGATATGAGTGGGATTTGAGTCAACTAGGCACAAATAATTCTAAGGGTTATCTTCAGACTCCTTCACTAACTCATCAAGAGGAATGGTGTTAAGGGGCTTGTTCTAGAGGATTTGATCAATGAGGTCATCTTCATCGGGTTGCCCCCTTCTATAATAGCATCTAGGGTACATATTGGGTAGGATTTGGTATGGTATACTTCATCTTCTTCCTATTCTTCCAACCATAAGGGTAAGTCATGCTCTAGGGATGGTTGAGTAGGAGGGTACAAGACCAACTATTTGGAAAAATCCCCATTCTTAATGGTCATGTTCCCATCTCTGAAACTTATGTAAGTATCAGTAGTGACTAGCCATGGTATTCCAATGATGAGAGGATAACCATTAAATTTGGTCTTGGGCTGGAGAAATAAGAAGTCAGCAAGATACTCCCATGAATCAATAGAGACCACCACATCTTCAGCAACTCCCTCAAGAGCTACTATGGATCTGTCTACAAGATGAAATATTGTTCGTGGTCTTTCTTAAGGACCCTTTGGAGATTCAATTTGAGCATGGTCTCCTTAGTCATCATATTGATGGCAGCCTCAAGGTCAGTCAAGGTGTGGGGGACAATGATACCATCAATGTGTACATCTACCACATGACTTCCAGGGTCTAGATATTTTGGGAAAATCAATCTCCCCAGCATTAAGTTAGACAATTTTCCAATGGAATTAATGGTAGGGATGTATTTCTTTCTCCTCCTAGGATGTTTGAAGCATTTCTAGTTGATTAGCTTGTTCTAGATGGGGACATCCTTGATGGCTTGGAGGAGTGGGATTTTAACACACAATTTTTTCAATTCTCATAGAAGTTCAATCTCTTTTGGGGTGTGTTGACTAGGAAGGATCAATCTTTCAGAAAAAGGAGGTGGATTGGCTTTAGGAACACTCTCTTCCTTTTCATCTTCAATATCCTCAGGTGGAGATGGAAGTTGGTTATCTAGAATAACTCTTCTAGACTTGAAGTTTATTTCTTGAATTTCCACAGCATAGGAAGGGTAGGATGTCTCTCCACTATAGACTTGTTGTGCCTATTTGTTGTCCAAGTTTGGATTTGGTTGAGCAGGCATCTAAGGTTGCTTGGGTGGAGCAGGATGAAGGAGTTGTAGTTGAGATTGACGTGGAGGAAGTAAGGTTGGAGGATGGCTGAATGGAGGCCTCCAACCTTGTGATGGGGTATTCCACTGAGGATGTGGGGGAGAATATGGCTGAAATGACTAATTGGAAGGTTGGGAAGGGTATTGAGGTGCATAAGACCAAGGATAAGGTGTGGACCATGAAGGATGAGCAAGAGAATACCAAGGGGTAAGGGATGCATTCTGATTGGGATTGTAGTAGGAGTAGGATGCCCCTTGCATGCCCTGCTGATATGGTAGAGGTCCTTGAGGCCTCCTTTGATTGATATAATAGATTTATTCAACCCCACCATCAGCCCCTTGGTATACAGCCTTCAATCTAGGTAGAGAATGACACGTATCTGTGGAATGTCTTTCCTCACAGACCGATCAAACCTCTATAACATTCAATGGACATTCATTTTCGTGGTGCCTTCTAGTGCATCTAGGGAAAAAGATAGCCAAGGATCTCTCTGCTTCCTCTTGATCTGCATGGTGTCCATTTGCAAAGAAACGGTGTGCAGCATTTCACTTTTAAAATATTTCAACATGTTTCCAATTTCACTCTTGATAAATTTTTTGGAGGAAGAGGAATTTGGCCAAAGCTTGACTAGCCCTACCCTTCTTTCTAGCAGCCCTAGAATGGTTTTTGAAAACTATATTGAGATCATCATAAGATAGATGATAAATGTCCCCTCTAGACAGCATGTTTAGGGTTTCCAGAATGTCCTCCCTAATTCCTCTAAGAAGGACTAACTTGAGTGATTCAGGATCAAGGGTGCATCTGGCCCTTTTGTAACTAACTTGGAACCTTTCCTCATAATATTCCAAGGATTCATCATGTCCCAAGGTCATTCTAAAGATTTCCTTTTTTGTGTATTTGGACCTTCAATAGTCCTTGTACTTTTTGTTGAAGGCTTGCTACATTTCAGCCGTAGTAGTGATGTTGTCCCCAGGTAACCCATGAACCAGTGCAAGGTTGCATCCTTAAGGGTGGATGGGAACAACTTCAACTTTTGGTCATTAGAGGTATAAACATAGGTTCTACAAATGACAGCAAACTCAAAAAAAAGGTATCAGGGTCCTCTCAGGTTAAGCCATGGAATTCATCCTAGCATCTCCATTAGTCTCTCTAATGGGAAAAGCACCCTCATTTCTGTTTTTAGTCCCATTTCTATTTTAGTCCATGGGGTAAGTGTGTGGAATTGTTTATTCTTCTTTTTCCCCAATAATCTCGTCAAATGTCTCTGGTTGTTCACCTAATGGGTCCTCTAGTTCCCCTGCAGTTAGTGAGGGAAGCTGACAGTCATTGAAGAAGAGGGAAGGTTGATTAATAGATGGTGTGGGGGTATTTGGCAAGAATTTACCTAAATTGTCTCTACTCCTACGAGGCATGAAAGAAATTTTTTATTTTTATGTTTTTTTCAGAATTAATTGCAAAACAGAAAGGAAAGTATAATAACATCTACTTACTAGATGAAAATTAGAATGAAAAGCAGAAATTACATTTACCTAGACACCTCTCGAGCAACAACACTAAAAAGTGATGAGCCTCAGTATTACAGCAAGGATGTTGCAACTCCTAGGGCTACCAACTTTACTTTATCAACCTGGGGTTTCATACAAACTTGGAGGTGGCAGTTCTATATACAAAGCAAATGCATCATTCTACTCATGCCACTTATCAATTGGGGTTCTTGACCATTAGGTTTCTAGAAAAGTCCTCTATTGACTAAAAGGATTATGACTACTGATAGTGAATGTAAATCTATTTCTAATGTAGGAAAGTAAATGCTTGACTATTTAGGAAATGAAAGATGTCAAATGGTAAATGTTATGTAATTCCATAAATCATCTAGCTATGGAATGACACAAATCACTTTTCCGAAAGGAAACTATGTTAAGCTTGCAATTGATCATCTAACTATTAGGATTGCTTAGAAATGGAAAGTTTCTCTATCATCTCAAAATTCACACAGCCATGCATTAACTATCTCATTTACATCTGCAAAGAAGAAGAGTCTTTAAGTGCTAAATTTAGAAATATAAATTCTAATCTTATATGTTCTTGTAGGAGGGAAAGGAATGAGAAGGTTGGTCTACGTGGCACTCATAGGCATGGAATCCAAGCTGAGGGGTCAACCTACTCCTATACTAGGTTGTCCTATCATTTCTTGTCAAAACAAGGTCAAAACAGGCTAGTACAGGAGATCCTGTAGCTGCTACAGGAAACTGCTACAAGATGTCCTAATCTTCTACAGGATGTCCTGAACTGCTATAGGAAGTTAGTTGAACTATATTGGAGGGAAATAATAGTGAGAAGAGGTGTTGGAAGGGTGTATGATAGTTTTATAAGATGTAGGGAAGGTGCACATTGCCCAAGGCTAAGCCCAACACTCCAAGGAGGTTGGATTTTCCTAGGGTGATTGCTCATGGTGGCTGGAAAATAGAGGTTCAGACTATGGGTTTGTATGCCTTAGAATAAGGTGGAGAAGGCTTAGATGAAGCTGGTTGGATGAGTCCCTTCCCGCAGATCAAAAATCCCTCCAACAAAACTTATTTCTCTTTTCATTTATTCATCACTACATGTCCACATGGAAAGGATGAATTCAATTTGAGGAAGTTAATCTATATACTCTAAGGACTAGATCTATGATATGGACTTCTTTTTAAGCTACAACAAACTTAAGAAAATAATATAACAACTGCAAGTGCTTCCAAGAAATCATAAACAATGATCTAGATAAGAATGAAACCTAATCTATGAAATGATCAAGAGACAACTCTATTTTTGGGATTGTGAGAGTGGGGTTGTCTAGTCATGATCCCGTGAGGGAGATGATGTAGGGGCCACTGTCATCATATCTTTTGGTGTAATTTCTCCACTAAACTGCAACACTAATCTACCTCTTCAAACTAATGGAAACAAGGTTGAACAACAATTTAAGTACTTGTTAAGCTAATTAAAGAATAAATAAAAAATAAAAATAAAAAACCATAAATAATATTCAGCAACTTACTATCATTCTAAGCTAAGAATACAGCTGCAAAAAGAGGAAATTTTGCTGCTACGATTGGGCCCTAACCCAAGAGCTTCAACCATTTGACTTAACTCAGGGCTAGATCAAAACAGAATTTCTCATTATCATAAAAATGTCAAGTACATCATAACAATAACAATCAAAATGTTTTAGCTCAAAATGCTCTTGGCCACAACAAAAAATTGAATCCTAATGAGTCCCTTGGCTCTCTTATTTATACAAAACTATAGCTACCAATAGCTCCCTAGAAAATAGGGAGGCTTGGCTCCCTAAATCGAGAATAGTTTTCCCTTTACTGTCATTGGCTTGGCTGCTAATGGACTCGACTTGCTTGGCTATCAATGACACCGAGCTGATGAGATATGGTGGAGGAATCTTCAAATGATTTGAGGAGTTAAGGAGGGAGACCAACTCCTAAAATCTCTCTTTCTTGCCTACTCCAAATTCCTGCACTTAAGCTAACCCAAAACTGCTCCAATTCTTGCATTTAACATGCATTAGGCCACATGACATAGTAACTCACCTTTACTCTTATCACTAAGAAAAATATAACAAAATATGTAAATAAATGTGAGAAAATTCAATTTAATAATATGGACAGTGGCATTGTGACCCATATAGTTTACCTATTGATGAGCCTCATCAAGAGAACTAGGATTTTGAATGGTAAAATTAGCAACTAGGGTACTAGAAGTGATGTTCATTTGACCCATCTAATTGACTAATTTTCCTATGTTTCCTAGGGAAATGGATCCCACCACACCATCATCATGGGATCATGGCTTTGGTTTTGAAACATCATTCAATGACTAAGGGGAATTCGGAATGATTCTAGATAGGGTACCTGATTGAGAATAGATCAAGTCCAGTTGGAAGGTACGCATAATTGTTTGTTCCTTGGTTTGGGCTTCTACCCTTTCTATGTCTTTAGCAACCATATGTAAGAGTAACTTGATGAACCACTTACAAACTAACTCATCAAGAAACTTGGTTCTGAAAAAATTTCATTGTTGCCTCCACTCATGGATTTGATCAGAGATGTGGTTGTAGGTATAATTATGGCAGTTAGTGAATATGTTCATCCTCTTTATGCGTAACAAAAAATTGTTAGTGGTTGACACAATCATATTCTAAAGAGATAAAGTGGTGATAGGTGGCACTTTCAATATTGATGTGCCATTTAGTGGCACCATCTTCAAAATTCCACTAAAAAAGACACATTCAGATATTATCATCCATAAAAGAGTTGGACAGACACCATAAGTGATAAGTTTTTATACATGTTGCAAGGTCTTCACTAGGTTTACATTCAACCTTAGGGATGTTAGTAGACAATTTAGGTGGGATTGGGAACCATGCAGGGTTATACTTGATGGTAATATTCATTAACTTCGAGAGATTGGAAATTGTAAGGGTTTCCAAGAAAGGTGAATTAAATGATGTCTAGGGGGGGTGATGCCCCTTGCATCCCAGATCGATGTTGTGATCCACCAATAGCATGGTTTTCAGGATTAGAAGGGGTACTTGAGGAAATAGGTTTACTAGAGAGGTTAGCTCCAACACCCATGGTGGTATCATAAGGGTTATTTCCCCCAAGGGATGGACCCCTGGAAGAAAAGGGACTCTTGAAAGGTTTCCTCCACAACCAATGGGTGCACTAAGAGGAAATCCTCCTAGACCAAAATGTTGACCAAAATAGTTGGTATGCCAAGGATAGAATGCATTACTAGGGAAGGTGCCCCTAACCCCTTGGACATTTCAGGGAAATGGAATATTTCCCCCAAAATTTAACCCCCTTAATGATTGACTACCCTAAGGAAATGTATAAGCAGTGGAAAATTCTATGCCCCCAACTATTGTAAGTAATGGCATGGACGTAGTGTGAGTATTCCAACCAAAAGCGAATCTAGTATTAGGTGTTAATGGACTACCCATAGATATACTAGGACCAAAAGATTGCCCTGTAGACCCAAATGTGGACAGAGGGTTTGAAATTCCTATAGTTGATGTGGGTATGCTACTCATAGTTAAACTAGAGCCTCAACTAAATGTGAATAGAGAAACCATAGTCAATGATGTGGAAGCACCTATTTTGGATGCACCAATTGGAGGGAAATGGAATCCCAAGATATTTTTCCAAAAGGAGAAGATAGAATCAATAGCCAATGTAGGGAAAATATTTATGGTAGTTGTATAAATAATGGAGGTCGTCTCTAGGACAACTCCAATGAAACTAGGTGTGTGCACACTAGGCTATGCAATATGGTTGCCACTAATTTCAATTAAATATTGGTAAATTGTTTGAGTGGAAAGATCGATCAATGTGTACAAAACCACCTACAAAACCACCTATGAAAATGGGTGATAGAACGTTAGTCATGGGGGAATGAAAATGAGGTGGTGGAATCTCATCATCCACTTCCCAAACTATGGGTTCATCCCCCTAATAATTACCCAAAGTGGCCCCTAAAATAGGCCATTCTATGATAGTAGTGGGGATGATCCTATGTCTGCAAGAAGGAAAACCCTCCTCCTTGGGATAAAATCCCTCTATATGACAAGAGTGACGTGGACTAATCCCAACCACGGTGGTTTCATAATATGTACACAAAAATTAAGAAGAAATGACATATAAGTCCAATTAGACTCGACAAAATAGTGCACACCTGGAAAATCAAGGGAGCAAGCAAGCAAATGAATAGATAAAAGGGTTATTCCCATGACTGGATCTTGGTTAATTAGAGCCCAAGTTAGCATAGGGAATATATGGTTGGGACAGTTACCCGGGCCTCCTTATTAATAGTTCTGCCCTAGATGCAGGTACCCTTAAAAATGCACAGGTGCCCTCCGAGGAATCTGAGTGAGTACTAACTGATGTTTTTCCTAGGTATAACAACTATAACCCACCCATTATCACCAGATGAAGGTACCTAATATTATGTCCACTATGGTTACCACCTACAACCAATTGAACTAGGGGAATATCCATTGGCCAAGTCCCCACATAAAAGGAAGGGTATCGAGACCATAGCCTTGCGAAAGAGACCCCCTTATGTATGTAGAACACACCACCAAGACCAAGTGAAGCAGGAAGATCATTCCACCAATCTCACATGACCTAGTGCTTGACCCTTGTGATAGAAGGGATTCCTAGGAAATGTCTTATTGTAACTATATTTACACTCCCCAACTCAAGATTCTAGTTTTTGTTTTGATGACCTTTGAGAGTGTCATCACCAACCTATTTCAAGGCCCTAAAATCCTAAGCTAATGTTGGTGTGTTGCCAAAGAAGTGAAAAATGTGATCAATTTTATTAAATCATTTCTTTTAGTGGTTGTTTTTAAGTCACGAAGTATTCCATTGAACCCAACGGTGTTTTAAATCGCTTCAAGAAAAGAGATGCAAAATATGAAAGTGCAATATTTTTGTTCAAGAAAATTGTATATATGAGAGTTATATATCTTCAATGTAATATGAATATAGTTCTCACAACTCTCTCCTTTATCACTTTGACACACAATACTACATATTAATCAAAAATCTCAATCAATCAAAGAAAAATCCAAAGGAAACAAAAAGAAACACACCCAAAACCAAATACCCTACCTATAATCATACATGCATCAAATAAATGAATCCAAATATTTTAACACACTCATTATAGTGGGAAGAAAAGAAATAGGGCTATAGGATAATGGTGACAAAATAATACCCAACCCCCAATGTCATTACTAGGAATCAAACCCAGGAGGATTTAAAAACCTTATACAAGACTGCAAACCCACTCATTTGAAGTGAATTTGAGGGTGTTATGATTGAGAAGAGAACTAAAATAATTAGACCCAAACATGGTCTAAGACAGGGCTCTGAATGATGTAAGAAAACATGAGAAATTTTAGAAAAAACCTTAAAAAAAACCCCCATTTTGAGTCCTCCAACGCTCTATCACAAAGGAAAAAGAGAGTTTCCATGCGTTGTCATAGGCTAAATCAAGTGTTGGAAAAATTATCAACACTTTGTCAAAACTGCGGAGGAGAGTTGAAGGGTTTTAGACTATGTTTTGAAGTTTTTCATGAACAATTTTTTAGAAAAAAATTCCAAAGACCCCTAATGATGACTCAAAAGTGAGATAAATAAACAAAAGAAATTAAATTAGAAAACAAATACCATAAAGATACCCACTATATTGATACCCCAATGGAGTCACAAGTTCTCTTTATATGGAATTCCTTTTGCAATGACTAAGTACTTTTGACACATAAGCTTTCCTAGGCCCTATGATAAACAGTGTGCTTAATATCTACTTAACCGAGAAAATGAATGACACAATAAAGGGAGTATAATTTATCATGGAAGGTGGATGTTTGATTATTTGAATGGTGAAAATCCTATATATCTTTGCCCTTTTTCTCCTTGCACCTATAATCTGCACACAAACAACAAAAATCCACTATATGTATATCCTTGCAAACAACATTAGCATTAACATTGTCATAATAACCTAAAACATACATTAATACCACATTAGCATTAGCATTGTCATAATAACCTAAAACATACATTAATAATAACATAGAGAAAAGCATGTTGTTTAAGGGAAAAACATGATCTTTTTATTATACTAATAGTAGTTACAATTTTTCTCCGTTCATTCGGGGAGTTTAGAAATCACCCTATTAGGGTTTCAAGAATGGTCGGTGTTGAAGGGTTTGGAAATGCATGGTTTGCAGCGATATGGAGCTCAGATCTGGAGAGCTTATGGATCCTAGTGAAACCAATCTCAAGATAATCCTTTTGTTTGTAGGCTTCAAAATTAGATCTTATTTTCTCACTTGTAAAAAGCTTACAGGAGAAGATTCACGTTCATCATGAATTCTTTTGGCTCATTCATGAAGGTCATTAGCTTCAAGATCAGAAGATCCTCTCATAATATGACATTACCAAGGATTCCATGAAATACACGATAGCAATAATTCGAGGTGGAGCAAAAGGGGAAGGTGCATCCACCTCAGCCCCACCAAGATCATTTAAATATGTTTTAAAACCAGTGCCTCCTTTTCCAAACCCTAAAGATCTCTTTGGATCTACATTTGTGGTGGAGCAGTTAATTCAAACACCTTTTCTTGAGGTGAAAATTATTGCAACCAATTTCATAGCTATTAATTATGAACATAAAGTGATTATATTTCATTTCAAAGGTTTTTGGTGATCTATAGCTGAATTTTAGTTTTTTTGTGCTAATTTTAACTTCAGATTTATTAAAATATGCTTGTCAATTACTTCATGTGTAGGGTTCTCTTATGTTGTTTATGATTGGAAATAGGTAAAATTCAATTTTTATGTGAAATCATGAGAAGAATAGCATAAAAATGAAATGTTGAATAGCATTAAGCAAATGAACAACAAACCATCAAGACAAAAACTTAACACAGTGTTTTGATAAAGGAGTTCAACCCTCCTGGGCTACATCTCCTTGGTCCAGTCTCCACGGCTTGGACCTTTGTATTTGCTCAAAATGGAAAACATTATTGTTTACAATGCTCTACAGCTCCTCAAATCTGCTTCAATGGACTCATAGAATCCCAAAACCCCTAAGATGACTCTTCAAACTCTGCAAATGGACCACAATTGTTCTTGGTTTGACCTCCTCCCTAGTGGACCTAGGCTTCATAAAACTTCAACGTGGAAAAATCATATACAAAAGTGCCCCATTACCTCTTAAACCCATTCCATTATTTTCAGAATGTCTAAATTAGCTAGGAACACCTTTTCCTGAGCTCAACTTGGTCAAAACATGCTCCAGTTATGAGAGAAACTGACTTTCCCTACAAATCCTCCTCCAAATCTAAAAGAGCTATAGTTAGGGCTGCTAAATTTGGTGGAAGGACCGAAATTGGTGGACCGTCGAATTTACTGTCGAATTAACTGCGGGTTAACTATTGGTTTAATTAAAGTTAAGCTAGGTTAATTAGCATTAATAGTGCTTAACAAAATTACCGCGCAATTTTTCATAACCGTTGACATTAACTGCTGGTGGTCTCCTGAACGTGGTCACATGCTGCAATTTTCTGGCATTGTTTCTCCAACAGTTATGAAACTATAACCCTGACCTGGCAGTTTCCACAGTGTTTTCACATGGTGACATTAACTATCAACATTGAGGTTTATGGAACCGATGGTATTAAACTTTTTGTCATAACCGTAGTTGTGTTCACATGTCATGCGCTTAATTGTCGTGGTTTGGAGCTGTCGGCAATTTCATAACATTAACTGTATGGTAATGAGTGTGATCACATGGGGAGGGCTGGCTCGTGCGCTGGCCCTCCCTAACCGTCAACCCAAAGAATTTTAAAACTTAAGTATGCGCGGAATCCGTTATGTGGTAAAACATTGTCGTGGTTTGGAGTTGTCGGTGGTCTCGTAACATTAACAGTGTGGTACTGGGTGTGATCACATGGGGAGGGTTGGCCCGTGGGCTGGCCCTCCCTAACCGTCAACCCAAAGAATTTTAAACTTAAATATGCATGGAATCCGTTATGTGGTAAAAATTGTTGTGTAGCGGAGTTGGTAAGGAGCTTTAGCCACAGAGGGGAGGTCATTGGGTCGAATCTCTAACACCTCTACAAACCTTTATCACACAAATGTAGGGGCATGTGGCGGCCTTCGGGCTTTCCATGTGTCGTCTTCTAATTAGACCAATTCAACCACCACTGCCCAATAATGCGCTGCCACATGTCAACATATGACTCGTCCACCTGTACAATAATATTCCAAGGAATATTATCCTTAGTGACTAGGCTATATGGATTCTTAGTCAACTTTTTTTTTCAAAATTTTTCTTGTTTGGTGAAATGATCAGCTAGCTCTAACTTCCTCATATGAACTATGTTTTGAGTGAAACAAGTTGTGTTGGGATCATTTTGAAGAGACAGACGCGGTCTTTTAGGCTTCACACAATTTGGAGCACTTTGATTTTTGAGCTAATTTTTTCCCCTAATCCAGATTTTGATCACTCCTTCCCACTGACGGGCTTTTGGACCCACAAAAGTTTGTTATCTGATGAGAGCTTAATACTTTTCTCTTTCCCAATTTCTATCAATTGATTATACTTGAAAAGTCTCCATGACAACCACTTGGGTACACTGACATACCTTGCATTGCAATTGGCTATGTCCCCCAACCATTATTCTCCTTTTGCTGCTAACCCAATCCAACACTTGTTGGACACTTTCTGGATGCAAAATACCTTTGTTGTACCATACTTGGAAAACTGATACAATCTATCAATAAGCTTTCCACTGAGAATATTGACGTCAACGCACATAACGATTTATAATGGCTGCAATTTTTTGGCATTTCGTCCACTTTCACTTCTTGTCTCTATCATCCTCTAGTTCAACATGTTGCTCATGTCATGATTTGAGAATAAAGGCTAAGAATGAGCATCTTGCTCAAGAATGGACCTTCCAAAATCCTGCAACATCTTATCATAAGAAACACCATTAATGGAAAAAAAACACATTATGCAAGAAATACAAATCGACGACCTCTTCTTTTGCCCCTTCACAGCAACAATTGTCACATCATGTAACATCACCATGGACTCTTGCATCTTGGTGTACAAACCATTTTGGTGCATTATTCGATGGTTTACTAAACAAGTCGACAAAACATCATCTACAAACAATTGACTTGACTTGAGAGCCAAACATAGGCATGTACAACAACTTGACGATTCTTTGCATAAACAATAATAATTTCACATCTCATGCAATAATCCATCAACATCTCCCTTTCACTCATGCTTGTATCCAAATACAAGGAGACTAGAAACAATTCCACTGTTCACACACACAAACTCTCATATATGTGTACAATTATTCAACTCTCCCTCATGTACAAACACAAGTACAATAAGCCCAAAAGCATGTATGGGTACATAAGAGATGAATTGACAAATTTGTTGCAAATGAAGTGAGTAACATACCCCATTTTCACACACCTTCTTGGAGAATATATGCAACATCAAGAATGAAAAATTTGTTGCAAATGAAGTGAGTAACATGGTCAACTTTGACACACCTTCATGGTAGAAATATGCAACATCAAGAATGCTTTCAAAAGAAATGCATTCACATACAAATTTGTAACCACAAATTGTCTTATTTGTTGCATTAAAATGAGTCAAACAGAACTCTACTTTCAACATCTTGCATCATACAAGTTGCAGCATACTTTCAACAGAAAAGTAATGCATTCATAAGGAAAATAAATGCACTTTTAAGGCAAGAATTTCATCTATCAATAAAAGAAATGCAAGCCTTATTTGGATAAGAAATCAATCCACCTCTTACCAAATTATGTCAATGGCAATTCTTTCAACTGCACATCATCTTGTGAATCATCTTGACCCACATCAATTATGGAATCCTCTTTTTCATGTTTGCCAAAGTCTCTCTCCAATGTATTCAAATGTCATGGATGAGTTGTTGGATACAAAGTCCAACATTGTCTATGATATGACCTTGCTTATGGCAACGAGCACAAAACAATTGCATCTTCTTTGCAACATGGTTTCCATTATCCAATGGACCTTTGGTTTTCTGTCGCTTTTGTTTTGAAAGTTTCCTGTATGTGGCCATTTTCTTCCAACATATTGAAACTTCAAACCAGAATTGGAACATGTAAATTCTCTCCATTTCTTATGTGAATATCTACCATGTTTATCATAATCAAAAGAAACTTGATTAAAGGCAAATTTATACCTTGCACATTCACCTTTGTCGCCTTCTTGAGGAGGTGAATTTGATGAGGTAGTGGATCTCTTCGGGATAACAAAAATGGTTTCAATGACCTTAGAGCTTTCAACATCCTCTTGTTTTCCATTTCCACTAGTTGCATGCTTATGAGCATCTTCTTGCAAAGTGGGTATAAAACTTTTGCATTCCTCATGAACACAAACTTCACAAGCTTGAGGGTATGAACATGTAATGAAATTCCTTCATGGAACACTTTCATGTGCCTCCTTGGCTTTGAATCATTCTCCATCATGTTTTCCATAACCGAGACCCATACCTAGGCCTTTCCTCAACAACAATCAGCTCAACTATGCCTTGTGCATGTGTGCCTAACCCTTTAACTTCATAGCCCATCTTCATCAATAATCTGGACCCTATTCCTCTAGTGTGTCTTTCAAAATCACCAAAACATTCATTTTAAGAGGAAACTAAAGATAAACTTGAATTACATACCTCATGTTCATGCACATGCTAGGGTTTCCTTGGAATCATAGAGTAAGCTCTCCATCTCATGCATCTTTTCAAGAAGCTCTTGCTTCTCCTCCTTCATGGCCATCAACTCCTCTTGAATTATAGTGTTCTCCTTCCTATCTTCAATCATATCTTGCACTATATCTCTCATGATGAAAAACTCTTGCAACATCTCTTCATCAAAGAATCTTTCTAAGGAAGAGATATTAGAGACATCACTGGCTGAAGCTGCCATCACATAAACTTGCACACTGTTAATTCTCCTTGCACAAATCTCAAGCAATCAAGCAAATAAACCTTTCCTCTGATACCAACTTGATCTATAGCTGAATGTTAGTTTTGTTGTGCTAATTTCAACTTCATATTTATAAAATTATGCTTGTCAATTGCTTCATGTGCATGGTTCTCTTATGTCGTTTGTGATTGGAAATAGGTAAATTTTATGTCAAGTTTTATGTGAAATCATGAGAAGAATAGCATTAAAATGAAGTGTTGAATAGAAATATGAAAATGAACAACAAACCATAAAGAAAAACACTTATCACAACGTTTTGATAAAGGAGTTCACCCCTCTTGGGCTACATCTCCGTGGTCCAGTCTTCATGGCTTAGACCTCTGTATTATCTAAAAATGGAAAAAAAAATATATATATATATATAGTTTACAATGCTCTACAGCTCCTGAAACTTGCTTCAATGGACTCAGAGCATCCCAAAACCCCTAAGATGACTCTTCAAACTCTGCAAATGGACCATAGCTTTTCTAGGCTTGACCTCCTCCCTGGTGGCCCTAGGCTTGATAAAAATTCAATGTGGAAAAATCACATATAGAAGTGCTCCATTGCCTCTGAAACCTATTCCATTGTTTTTAGAATGTCGAAATTAGCTAGGAACACCTTTTCCTGAGCTCAATTTGGTCGAAAAATGCTCCAGTTATGAGAGAAACTGACTTTCCCTACAAATCCCCCTCCAAATTTGGAAGAACTCTAGTTAGGGCCGCTAAATTTGGTGGAAGGGCCGAAATTGGTGGACCGTTGAATTTACTATGGGTTAAGTATTGGTTTAATTAACATTAAGCTGGGTTGATTAGCACTAATCATGCTTAATGAAATTACCGCGCAATTTTTCATAACCATTGACATTAACTGCTAGTGATCTCCTGAACATGGTCATATGTTGTGGTTTTCTAGCACAGTTTCTCCAACGGTTACGAAACCATAACCTTGACCTGGTGGTTTCTGCAATGTTGTCACATGGTGATTTTAACCGTCAGCATTAAGGTTTATGGAGCCGGTGGTATTCAACTCTTTGGCATAACTGTAGTTGCATTCACATGTCATGCACTTAACTATCATGGTTTGGAGCTACCGGTCATTTCGTAACATTAACTATGTGGTGATGGGTGTGATCACATGGGGAGGGCTAGCCCGCGGGCTGGCCCTCCCTAACCACCAACCCAAAACATTTTAAAACTAAATATGCATGGAATCCATTATGTGGTAAGAACCATTGTGTAGTAGAGTTGGTAAGGAGCTTTGAACGCTGAGGGGAGGTCACAGGGTCGAACCCTAGTGCCTCCAAAAAAAATTATCAAACTAATGTAGGGGCAGGTGGCAGCCGTTGGGCTTGCCACGTGTCACCTTCTGATTGGACCAACTCAACCACTACTACCCAATGATGCGCTGCCACATAACATATGACTCGTCCACTTGTATAGGAATATTCTAAGGAATATTCTATGGAATATTCCAAAGAATGTTCTAGGAAATATTCCAAGGAATATTCTCCTTGCTCACTGGGCTATATGGATGCCCAATTAACCTTTTTTTCAAAATTTTGTGTATTTGGTGAAACGGTCAACGGGCTCTAACTTCCTCATACGAACTCTGTTTTGAGTGAAACAAGTTGCGTTGGGATCATTTTGATGAGACAAATGTGGTCATTCAAGTTTCTTACGATTCCGAGCACTTTGATTTTTGAGCCAATTTTTGCCCCTAATCTAGATTCCGATCATTTGGCCTTCTTCTTTAGCTCTAAAGGAGTGGTTTCCGTGGAATTCGTCTCTATAAGTTGCAATACATTTATGCTCAAAATGATTTTTTATTTTTAATTTTCAAAAGATAGAGGATTGGAAAAAGGTTTTTGATCAAAGGCCCTGGTTTTGGAGTCAATATGGTCTTTCTCTTCAACCCTAGTTTCTATATTTTAATCCTCTATCTATGTCAAATATGGAAACTACACTATGGGTGAGGTTTCCCAATTTTCCCATCCATCTCACACATCCATCCATCTATATTAGAAGATTTTGGAAATTTGTTATATCACTTCATCAAAATTTACCCGAAAAGGATATTTGGAATAGTGTCAGTCTCAATTGGCAGTGATATTTGTTTTATAAGCTTGTAAATACAATATGCCAAACATCGTTTCAATCAAAAATCCTTGCCTAATTCTTAATGATAATTATCTTGTGCAATATGACGTGAAGCCCTTGAGGCTATGGAGCCTTGCACTTACATTGTCTAGCATATAATTAAAAAACTAGTTATGGAGGTTATGGCCATTATTTTAGCATTTCCTGATTAATTAAGTCAATAACAAACTGAATTATCGTTCTATGGTTGTGATTAAGTAATTGATGCGATGAATTGAATTGTTCTATCTACGGTTCTTGAAATCATTGGGTTTTGTTTTAATAATCAATTATTTCTTGTGCCTTCATTTAAAATAACAACCCCACAGTCTCATTCTTTTATTAAAACCTAATATATTTTAAAATTTATTTATCACACTATATGAGGGAGCTCTTAAGACCTTAGGGCTTTCAGAAAAAAACTTATGCGAAGGCATGCACAAGGATTCTATCAAATTTCTCTTTAATCAAGTCGTGAAACCCATCCTCATAATGATATTTGTATGGTGGCACTTTCCTCATTCCAATATTTTGCTTTATATTGTTGATGGTTTATGTTTTCCTTATTGTACAGCCTATATGCAAGAAGAACCATGCATATGTATCCTACTCCACACAAATTCATTTTAACCTCTGTTTGCTATGGTTTTTTTAATGGAGCTTGTATAAGATAGTTGGTTTCCTTCACAGGCCTACACTTCTTGATTATTTGTGTTACTATTTGATACATGTTATTGACCCATGTGCATCCTCTTAATATACTCATGCTTCTAAAGGTTATCTATTTTTCACTTATAGAATCGAAATTAATTTAATTAGTTTGTAGTGACACCATGACCAATCACATGTACATAAATGTTGTTCCCTTTACCTCTTTCAGTTTCTATTTCCTTTATTGTGATAAAATCAGAGTTCGTCCTTGAGTTAATGAATGATACTACATCTTTTACTACTTGTGTGTAATAAGAAATTTAATGAATTTATTTGCATAATGAGTTTCTTTAATAGAAATAGAAGAAGGGGCAAGGGCATAGGAACAAGAAAAAAAACCAACATCTTGGCATAAGAACAGGCACAAGGTTTTGGGACCTCCATGTTGATATTTTGATATGAAAATTAGTATATATGTTAAATATGATTGGATTTATATTGATTTTCATGGTTATTCTGTGGACTTACAAAAAGATAAAAGAGGGTCCCACCTATTAGAGTCAAACCTTTAATTAAAAATTTGTAAACAATCTTTAGAAGTCTCTCCTCTTGATTATAATAATCTTGATTATAATCATACTAATTAATAATGCAACTAATCTAATCTTTTAAACCTAAAAACTACCAAAACCACTTGGAGCCTCTTTAGAAAGAGGGGAGATATATGAAGGCAATGGGGGGGAGACAAAAAATTGTGAAGAGGTTGTTTTTGTCCCTCTGATTTTATTTTCTATAAACTAGAGATCTAATATTAATGGTGACAACAATTTTATCTCTAAAGGAGCGACTAGTTAGGGTTACTTCCCTCAATTATTTAAGGATTTGTGAAGGTATCTTGTGTTCTTTTTTATCATTTACTTTTATTTTCTTTTCTTTTTTTGTTAAGTTGTTTGTGATCCTCAAGGCTTGAGATGTGGCTTGAGGAGCTACGACCCAAGGGCATCTAAGCCATCAAATTCACCTGGGGATTGCACCCAACCTAGGCCACGCTAGCCCTTAACTGACTAGATTTTTAAGCATGTCTCCTCCCCATAAAACAGGGAATAACAACCCCCCGTGAGGTTTTATCTTGGGTCGCCTTGCTAACAAGGCCCATCCTCAACCAATGGTGCTAGTGGGACTTGACTTTCCGATCATTTACTTGTTGTTTGAAGGTTTGATTTTAAATTTTTGGTAACAGTGGTTTTTATGCAAAAAGAAAGTTGTCCAATTTCACAATTTGCTTGAAGTATCATCATGTTTCAATTTCTATTTGATTTCCTTGACTTTTGTATATGAGTATGTACATTGCAATAGTTTTATTTTTTGAATTGGCCAAAGGTCTTCGCAAAGACCTCCTATTAAGATTTTAACTATATTTCTTTCAATAAAATTAGCCTACACTTTTCTACAATATTTATCTGTGTATGCCTCTCACACTTTGTTACATTATATTCACAATTTTTCATAGCTTATGCTCTACATAATTCCAAGGTTTTGGCCTAGAATCCTTACTAGCTCATTGTTAATTCAAGTCTGATTTTTATTTTTGTTTTTTTTTATTTTTTAGTTTCTGCTAATCATTTATTTCACTGTGAGTATATATATATATATATATATATATATATATATATATATATATATATATATTATTGATATAGATATAGATATATAGATATATAGATATATATAGATAGATATTATATTATATATCTATATATATATATATATATATATATATATATATATATATATATATATATATATATATATCATCCTTATTTTTTTAATATTTTTGCAATGTGAATATGTCCTAAAAACAAAAATATACCAAAACATTTGCACTTTAAACCGTATATTCCGAGAAAATTGTCTCACTATCTTGTTGGGATAACAAGATTCGAGGAGTTGATTAGTTTAGTTTATTTAACTTAAATCAAACTATCAACATCTTTTGGTGACCATACTAGGGGAACGAGATTAATTTTTCTCCTTATTTTGTTATTTTGTTAAGCATGTGCGCTTCCTTCAGGATTCTAATTAACAATTTTCCTTTTCATCTTTGTCCAACTTCCGTTGGCTCTCCTAACAAATCCTCTCACGATCATGTCATTAAGTTCTTTAATTTTTTTCATTCTACAGGGGTTAATTTTGTTCATACTACTTCCCACCTATTTACTCTCACTCTTTTCGGAGAGGTAGAAGATTGGTACCCTAACATTTTCGAGCTAGGTTGCTTTGTCAGATTTATCCATGATTCCCCCATTCACCCGAGCCTCCCCAACCCCAATTCTGGTGTACTTTCTATGAGAGTTCTCATTATCCTTCAACTTGTCGAATTCTCATCGAATTTAGGAGGCAATAAAAACTAGAAAGAAACAATCCTATCGCTTCTTATGGGTTTTAGTATGAATATTTTGAAACCCCATTTTCTTTTGGATTTCAATATGCAGATTTCGAAATATTTTCCTATGGGTTCCATTATGCAAATATTAAATCTATGTCCCCTACTGTTTACGAATAGGCTGCTTTCAATCCTTGCCTGGTTGACTCAGTATATCCATGTGATATCTTTCTATTCGATGACTCTCTCCCAAGAAAATATCGAATGTCATGTATACAATGACCAAAATGAACCTCAAACCAATATCGAACTTCTTTGTCTAGAAGATGATGTTATCTATGATGATTTTGGTCAAAAGGTGTTGAATCTTGATGATTAGGATACCCTTCATGATCTGCATGATCAATCCTTTTTCTCACGTTTTGATGAAGAGGTTCCTACTCCCAATCTTGAGAACACCCCTCATTTCTAAGATATCAACCATGATTACCATGTTATTTTTTACGATTTTAATGAAGACATATATAACCTTAGTCATTAAGAATGTTTTCATGATATGATTGGAGATTCATTCTTTAATGAATCTCCCATATACGATAAAGGCCTTGGTCCTAAGGTTAGTTTCAACCTTCTTTATCCTAGTTGCATGTTACATATGATGATTATGATGAATATGAATTAAACTTTGATTCTCAAGGGTGTTTCCATGATATGAAAGACACCTCATCCTTGAATGAACCCCACCCTGATGAATTCCTTGCTTGTGAAGAAAAGAGTCTTGAATATGAATACCCTTGGCATGACATGAACCATGATGAGTCATTTTCTAATCAACTTGAAAAATAACTCTCTCCTTTTGATCTTGGGAAGGCATCTCATTTTCTTGAAATGGATGATGAGACCTTCTGCGATGAAATCAAAAGGAAGTCAATTTGTTTTCAACCCTAAAAATTCCATGGTTATTGTTCCGATTGAATTTGAAATATTTAAATTTGAAATGCCTAAAGTTCTTTGCAGTGCAAACAAAGTCAATGATCATTTTCTGAATGTGAATTTTGGGCATTTTGTGCATGAATCCCCGTGTTTACCCATTATGGTATGTCATTTCAAACACACACTTGTTGGTTGGCATGTCATGTGTAATGGCCAACAATATTTTTGGCTTTTCATTAAGCCATTTTTCATAGCTACACACTTTTTTTGGTTGTCAGGGTAATCACCCTTGCCCGACTGCTACCAGTGAGTCATGAAATTTGCATGCTTGATTCATGCCACATTCCTTTATGCACAGTTTCATCTAGTATGAGGACTAGCACTCATTATATTTCCTCATGTACATAAATTAAAAAATAAAAATAAAACAAATTAAAAAATAAAAATAAAACAAAATAAAATGATATGAAAAAAATTTCAAAAAAAAGTTCCATTTCCTTTACTTTTCAAGATTTTGACCTTTGTTTATTTTTATCTTTCCTTTACCTCTTCTTCTATTTCTTTTTTATTGTTGTTGATACCTATTTATGTATCTCATGTTTGAAACAACTTATTGCATTTACTACTACTTATATTCTCTAGTAGTTAGGAAATTTAACCAACAACAATATCCTTTAGCAAGGAAATCATTACAAAAGGCCTACACCTTATTGATCTTTACACTAAACTTTCTGAAATCATTGTATTTATTTTTAAGAAAAGAGTTTCTTACAACAATATTATTTACTGAAGAACCAAGCATTCTTCGTCCTTATCGTTACAAGGATGAACCTTATAATTAACTTCAAATGTCATCACAAGTTATGTATCTTAGTCTCGTTTCTTTCTACCCATGCTTCCTTTCCCCATGAAAACCTACAACCTACTCTTTAATAGTTACTCACGTCATGTACAGCCAAATATTTTGGGTTCTGACTCACTCTTATGAATCTCCCTGTCAATTTGTCAATGTCAATGATTGTCAACACTAATCGAAGCTCGCAAACCATTACAGATGTCTATAACCAAATTCTCCTATAACTAATACCATTTTTTAAATCCAATTACAAATAAAATACCTAATATGTGCGACCCCTCTTAAGGACATGTTTCTGAGTGATAAAATGTGTTACTGGTCAACTTTATACTACATAAGAAACATGTATTATGATTATAACAAATCATATGGTCTAGAAAACACATAGGTTGTGATTATTAATGTGTGGAGTAGCATGTGGCATTGTTATTCAGATGATATTGGAAACATTTTAAGCATGGATTATGGTTTCGATACAAAAAAAATTGGCTTCTTTCAAAGGTGATCAATCCTATAAAAGTGCATGTTCTTTTATTTAGCATGGATAACTATGATATACATTCGACAAGAGTATTTCATTATATGGTTTGATTGGTGCTACATGTTTAATTGTATAATATTGTTTCACCCCCAAACATTGATGTTCGATATACCTTAGCATATTCTCTAAGTTATGAAATAGTGCCAACACAATTCTCATGCATAGGATTGAATTGCCAGGCTCAATGGTCGGATTGATTTCACCAGAAATTGACATTGCTTTATTGGAAATCATATACGATGTGACTATGGAATAAGAATTTAATAATATGGGATTTCCATGAGATTGGGTGTGTTTTCCAATCCACATGTTGTAGCAGCTACAACCACCCTCCAAAATTTTTCCTTATCTTCGTTTTGGAGCCTCCCTTCCAACCTTCACAACAGCTTGCCTTGCTTCATCAAGTTCACAAGATTCAATGTTTTTCTTGCACAAAGGCAGCCTGTCAATCACAGCTTAATGCATCCCCCTCACAGGTTGTTCACCCGGACTTGGTCCAGTTGTTAGCTAAGCAGCTTCCCCAAGAAAATTGTGCATTTCTGGAGGGCAACCAGTGTTCCCTCTAGCAATTTCACAATCCTGATTGGCAGCCTGCTGGGATCCAAGATTGCGCAATTCTGCTGGTCAACACTCCCAACAGGAATTGTGCAATTTTCCCCAGTAGGGCTGCTCAGCCTAGAATTTTTGCAAATCTAGGCAATAATTAGCTACTATGCCCAGAATTTGCACAAATCCCTTGGGTAGTCATCCTAGCTCCTAGCCAAAAATGCGCATTTCCATCAAGCATATTCTTGCATGTGCAGTTGAGTTGACCAGTTCCCTCCAGGACTGAGAAAAATAGACTTTCATGCATGGGTTGCTTCTCCCATGGTAGCATGCAAAGGCATCCCTTGTTTCATGGATATATGTTTAGTAGTTGGAGGTTACATGCAAGGGTCATTTCATAAACCTCCCACCAAGTGTCGCTTTCCCTAGATCTGTGGCATGCGCATCACAACCTTGATGTTATCAAAACTCATCAACCAGACATTGCAGAGCTCATTCCTCACATCAACCTTGCAGCTCTGACATCCCACATCGCATCTAGGAGCAGTCGAGACACTCATCTCAATTCTTTTGGGGAAAGCCCACTTCCCATGCCTTATGTTGCATTTCTGTCGCTTTTTGTATTTTCGCTTGAATGAGTACTATTTTCTTGATTTGTTTGAACACTTGTTGTCATTTACATGTATATTATCTTTTCCTAGAACTTTTTTAGTTTTTTTCAACATCTCACTATTGTCGCATGCATGAAACAGTTGTTCACGAACAGTTGTTGATTCAGGGACTTGCCTCACCCACATGCATGTTGTTCCATTTTCTGAATCTGTCATTCACCATTTGTATGCATGATCATTCACTTATGCTTACACTCAATATCAGCATGCATTCATACTCACATTCACTTTTAGTTGCCCGTCGGCAAGTCTGGCCAACCTCGGTCTGGACTCTACCTCACCAAGACAGTGTTGCACAATCTTGAGAGGGAAGGTTCTACCTTCCTCTCCAGAAATGCACATTTCTGCCCAGCAACTATTCCCTAGGTCTGCTTTGCTTAATCCTGAGGAATAGTGACTACTGGCCAAGAAAATTGTGCAATGCAGTCATTGAGCCTGCAGCCATTTCCAACTGAGATTACGCATTGCACAATTCCAGCTGTCAACAACCAGACTAGACTATGCATTCACAGTTCCAGTCGTCAGTCAGTCTTCCAGCAGCCCAAGCTGTGCCTTGTGCAGTCTTGGCAGTGAGTCTCCCGACCTCCCAGCCGAAATTGTGCAACCTTCATGATCAGTCACACAGGTATGTTGTAATTCAGTTCTCAAGTTCATTTTGGTTTTCGACTAACAGATTGCTCACCATGAGTGTTTCCATGTCCCCAAGTATTACAAGTGCTCATTTGTATCTCAGCCATGCAGGTACAATGGTTTCCAAGAGAGCAGAGTCAAAGACACTGTTCAGAGCATACCTCAAGATGCAGTCAATTAAGTGTCTATGAGATTACCTACTCACGAAGACATCAAGTTGTTCATAGATAAGGGCATCAAGATATGACAGTAGTAGCATCACAACGAGCATCATGAACAATAGTTGAAGGTAGCATACTAAATGCAGTGAACACAACGAATGCAAGAGGAAGGTTTTTGACAACATAGAGGTAGGACAAAGTTGCAAGATCAAGCAAATCCACTGATAATGAAAGCAACTTTGGAGACTCAGGGTATGAGGTGACAATGCAGCATGAAGGTCGCGTGAAGACAGAGGATGGAATAAAGAAGGAGCTACATGTGCTGAAGCAACAACTCAAGAAAGAATATGAAGCTACACAGATAGACGAATGAGTTGTAGCAAGATCAGGAACAACAGTGGGCGCAATGTGCACTCACGGATGAAACTGCGCCCGAACAAGTTAAAGATCCATCCCAGCAGCTAACATGGAGCAGACATGGTGAGTAGTGTTGTTGATCGCATGCAAGGGATTCAGTAGCATGCATGTCATTATGCAATCCAACACATTCAACACACTCACCAAGGAGAAGACAAGAAGCAAGTCCAACTAGAGCTGAACATGTACTTTGGCAAGTTGATGTGCATGACCACCATCATACGCTTGAAGATTAGTATGGACGCTATGCATGTGCATGTTAGCAGACGAGTTGGATGAATGAGCTGAACCAATGCACCGTTGCAATGGAGGCAAGAATTCACTTCAGTAAGATGTCACCATGAGGTGCATGCACACCATCACGGATGACCAAGCTTCGCATCAGCTCACCACCTTCACCATCACAAGCATGTCAAAGAATTGGTCTCATCATAGTGGACCGAGTGTCAGTGATGTCTTGCATGGATTTCCCATGCCATGTTGCCTCACATGAGTACATGTGCATTGTAATGTTGAGTCATGTCAAGTGTAAGTCAAGTGTCAATAGTTTGATGTAGCAGTCATAGAGTAGGTGAAGAGTCATGAGGGTAGTTGAATTGTCACAAAGGGGAATGTCAACGGTCACCCAACCCTTTGCTATAAATAGTCCCTCATAACTCATTGTAAGGGATTTTGGTCATCCAAGCTTCTGATAAGACTATCTTGGAAAGAGCTTGGACAGTATTATAATGTGCCTTGGCTTCTCCACTGCACAGAGCTGGTTCATCTCTTTGGAGGAGCAGGCGGATGTGGCTGTAATGTTCCACTGTTGGGGCTAGCGAGTTTACATGGATGTATAGTATGATGGGAACTTACACTTCTTTATATAATAAGAGCCAACATGTTTCCACACATGTATTGTATCGGTTGTAAGACTGATCTTTAACACTTGTAATGCATGTTGCTTTAACTTGTGTTCTACATTTGAACTGATTCATTTGTTATAATGCATAATCTATTAATGGAAATGTGTTGTATATGTTTCTAATGTTGTCTCATTCGTGTCGATTTCTCTGTCGGACATCAAACAAACATTTCGCATGAACCTTGTTGTAACAACCGTTGCACTCGTTTGGACTGATCTATGAGTGTTGTATGTGTTATCTTACCTTGTATGTTGTGGCTACTGCAACCAAGTGGATTGCTCCACCAGAAGCTGTGTATGTCCTATGTGTGGCGTGTTTTTAGCCAAGTTGGGACTGATCCCTTTCAACTTGGAACTCACCTTCACCCTCATCTCAACCCACATGTGTTAGAACCTCTCATACCCCTTCCTTGACTCAATGCAATAGTCACACCCTTGCTACTAACAAAGTTATCTTACTTGCCTTTGTTGGACATCGCAGTCAAGGCATTGCTTTACAACCCACTACTGGGACTCCTACACCAAAGAGTCTGAGGTCTAATTGGGACTTCTTACCGCGGAGATCCCCTTACATGTTGGCAGGTCCAGCACCGTCAACACCACTATATTCATTAGCCTTAGTCGTCATGCAATGTTATGCTAGTTGTCTACTTGGCAGTTCTCTATTTGATTCAACTCATGTGTATTATAAATCCTTTTGCATAGAATTTATCCTCATCATCACATCCCTGTTCAATCATATACAAATGACACAAATAGATGTAACAACAAAATCTGACTTCGTTAATGAGCTTGCTCGCTCTTTATTCCTGCATTAATTCTTCATCACCTTGAGTTGCGCACTCCAATTCTTGGTCATTCGTAAAACCCTCCAATGTTGTCATTCTTGTCGATTCACAATTGTTGTTTCTATGCAAGCTAATTTTGGTTGATGATAAGGGTTCATTTTTTTTGGAGCTTGGTAACGACGAGTAGAGACTACTTTCACAAATTCCATCCCTCTCTACAATTTTCTTACTCACTAGGTATGTTGGAATTGGTTTTCATTTGTTAACTTTGTGAACCTCTCTAAGTTTTCTCCGTTATCATTCTTGCTTCCTTTGGTGTTTTATGTGAATGTATATGTGTATTCGGTCTCGATTGGAAGTGATATTTGTTTTATAAGTCTGTAAATACATTGTGCCAAATATCGTTCCAGTCGGGGATCCTTGCCTAGTTCTTAATTATACTTATCATGTGCATTACAACATGAATCCCTTAAGGCTATGGATCCTTAGGCTTACATTGTATGGCATATAATTAAAAAACTAGTTATGTTAACTATGGCCATCACTTTAGCATTTTCTGATTAATTAATTCAATAACGAATTGAATTATCATTTTATGATCGTTATTTTTCTCTTTTGGGTTAATTCATCCAATAAATTTTGTTTTTCTATCTATGGTTCTTGAAATCATTGGGTTTTGTTTTAATAGTCAATTATTGCTCATGCCTTTAGTTAAAATAACACCCTCACAATTGCATTATTTTATTAGAACCTAATAGATTTTAATATTTATCTATCACTCCACATGAGCGAGCTCTTAAGACCTTAAGGCTTTTAGAAAAAAACCTAAGCGAATACCATGCACAAGGATTCTACCAAATTTATTTTCAAGCAAGTCGTGAAACCCATCCCCATAATGATATTTGTATAGTGGCACTTTCCTCATTCCAATATTATACTTTATATGGTCAAGGGTTTATGTTTTCCTGATTGTTCGACCTATCTACAAAAAGAACCATGCATATGTATCCTACTCCAGTCAAATTCATTTTAACCTCTATTTGTTATGGTTATGTTTATGGAGCTTGTATAAGATACTTGGTTGCCTTCGCAAACCTACACTTCTTGATTATTTATGTTACTCTTTGCTACATGTTATGCACCCATAAGCATCCTCTTAATATACTCATGCTTCGCAAAGGTTTTGTGTTTCTCACTTAGAGAATCAAAATGACTTTTATTGGTTTGTAGTGCCACCATGACCGATTATATGTATATAAACCTTGTTCCCTTTCCCTCTTTAGTTTCTATTTCCTTGGGTTTTATAAACTCAGAGTTCGTCCTTGAGTCAATGAATGATGCCACATATTTTATTTTATGTGTGTAATAAGAAATTTAATGAATTTGTTTGCAGAATGAGTTTCTTCAATAGAAATAGAGGAAGGGGCAGGGGTAGAGGAACAGGAAACAAAGACCAACATCTTGGCATAAGAAGAGGCACAAGGTTTTTGGGACTTCCATGATGATATTTTGATAAATGAAAATTAGTATATATGTTATATATGATTGGTTGTGTATTTATTTTCATGGTTATGCTCTGGACTTATGAAAAGATAAAAGAGAGTCCCACCTATTAGAGTTAAACCTTTAATTAAAAATTTGTAAACGTCCTTTAGAAGTATCTCCTCTTGATTCTAATCATCTTGATTAGAAATGCAACTAATCTGATATTTTAAACCTGAAAGCTACCAAAACCACATGGAGTCTCTTTAAAAACAAGGGATATCTATGAAGGCAAAGAGGGGGGAGAGAAAGTTGTGAAGAGAGGTATGTTACAGCGATATGTATGTTACAACAATATTAGGTTTTTTTTTATCCCTATGATTTTATTTTCTATTAATTAGAGATTTGATCTTAATGGTGATAACAGTTCTATCTCTAAAGGAGAGATCAATTAGGGTGACTTCCCTCAATTATTCAAGGATTTGTGAAGGTATCTTGTGTTATTTCTGATCATTTACTTGTTGTTTGAAGGTCTGATTTTAAATTACCAGTACTAAGAGTGATTTTTATGTAGAAAGCAAGTTGTCCAATTTCACAATTTCCTTGACGAATCATCATGTTTCCATTCTTATTTGATTTCCTTGAATGTTGTATATGAGTTTGTACATTGCATTAGTTAGAGGTTTTGAATTGGTCAAAGGTCTTCGCATAGACTTGTTGTTAAGATTTTTACTATTATTTCATTCAATAAAATCAACTTACTTTTTTTACAATATTTATCTTTGTATTCCTCTCATACTTTCTTACACTATATTCACAGCTTTTCACAGCTTATGCTCTACATAATTTCAAGGTTTTAGCCTAGAATCCTCACTAGCTCGATATTAATTCAACTCTGATTTTTATTTTTTATTTATTTATTTTTTTCAGTTTTTGTTGATAATTTATTTCACTGTGAATATCATGTTTCATATATGTGTGTGTGTGTGTGTGTGTGTGTGTGGTTCTTTTCTTTTTAATAAATTGTCTCACTATCTTCTTGGGATAACAAGATTCAAAGAGTTGATTAGTTTATTTTATTTAAATTAAACTAAACTATCAATAGGATTTTGAAAGGAATTCACATATTTATCCACATTTTTGTTGAAGTGAACCTCAGTAAAGGATTGTTGGATAAAATCCTCATTAAATTGGGAAATAGGGTTTATTCCCAACCCGTGGATTATGAAAATAATCCTTTTCATTGTAGATATTACCACAGCCCAAACATCTAAAAAAATGTTTTACCATATTTACAAGACACCTCTTTGGACCCTAAAGCCAAGAATAAAAATCGTAGACGGCAAGATCGAAAACAACCCAATGGTTCTAAGTCCATTGTGGCTCACAGGTCAAGTAATTCTCAAAATTAGAAGACTCTTGATGTTGAGATTACTCCTGCAAGCCCTGCTTAGACTCATGATACGCCATCTCTTCCATAATGGGAGGAAGCTCACCCATCAATTAGTATGGAACACAATTTAGCCATAATTTTGGCATCTACAAAGAGTGGGAAATAGCATACCCACGAATCATACCATTTAGAAAGTGACAAAAAGCCAACAAATATTTCATAGCACTCGGACATGGAAACATCTCAAGGAAAGGAAGTGGTTGTTTAGTTAATCCCCCAGGTTTGATAGATGTTCAAAAGAGGAAAGGCAAGAAAGACAAGAAAATGTATAATCCTGGAGCCCAAATCTACAAAGGAAAAATGTAATGTTGTGTAGTTTGATTAGGGGAAGATTGATGTATTGTGATGTGATGTAATTCATTTTTTATGGATCAATAGAATTGCTGGACTTACAAAAAAAATGTTTCTCCCTTCATGCTCCTTTCCCATGGCTCCTCCTCTCACCACAACTCATGATCAATCTCATTGTGTTCTATAGCTTATGGAAAAGCGAAGTGGGTTCTTAATTCGATAGCATTTCATTATCTATGACTTTTCTCTCTTTTCTCCATGTATAGAATTGCTTATAGATGGCTTTAAGGAGTTATCATATGTATCTAAACAAATTGTTGACCATGTTTTATATAGTCCTTTAATCCTTATCTTTGAAACATTATCATATTTTACCTTTTCCAACCTTATCCATTCATTCTGCCAACCCTAGCCAATCCAAATCTCTTTTGTTGAGTAAACAGTGCATCACAACTCTCCCTAGTATGCCAAGTAGAAGGGTTGCAATTCTCCCTACTAAAGTTCTAGGTGCATTGGATAGGAAAAACTATTTTTTTGAGAGGGTTTCCATGGATTTTGTATTGCATTCTGACCCTCAATTTGAGGTTATTCCCTAGTAAACCCAAGGGGGTGTCATTTTGAGATATGGTAGACCCTAGGGGTGGCATTTGGAGCTATAAAAATAGCTAAAAAAAATGTTGGACAAAGGGTACATTACACCCAGCATGTCACCCTAGTGAGCTCCAACATTGTTTGTGAAGAAAAAAGGATGGTATCCTTAAGTTGTGTATTGATTATAGACAACTAAATAAAGAAACTATTAAAAATGGAGTATTTATTGCCTAGGATTGATGATTTATTTAACCAACTGAGAAGAGCCATAACTTATAAAAATAGATTTAAGATCATGGTATCATTAAGTTTGTATCGAGGATGAGGATATCCACAAGGTTGCATTCAAGAAGAAATATGGACACTTTGTGTTTTTACTGGAGTTGTTTGGGTTGAAAAAGGCACCAACCACATTTGTGTGCCTTATGAATAATGTTATCAACACATACTTGGATAATTTTGTGCTATTTTTTATTGATGTCATTCTAGTATATTCAAAGGCTAAAGAGGAGAATGACGAGAACCTCAAGGTAGTGTTACAAGTGGTATGGGAGCATTAGCTATATGATAAATTCAGTAAATGCAACTTCTTCCAATTGCAAGTGCAATATTCTTGTGAAGGTAAATCCTCTCTAATGACAAAGGCGATCCCTCTATCTCAATGAGTGGATCTAGCAACAAACTAAACAAAATAACATACAAATTCCTAGCTTATGTTTAACAAATGCACAAAGAGAGAGAGTGGCCTACCTTGCTCTGATGCTAATCACTCAATCCTTTTGGAGATGACTTTGATTCTTTCACTCTAGGCCTCGCTTCTTACTTGTTCTTCACGTCTGAGTACCAGCAAGGAAGATCAAATACCTATGAAAAATACAAGAGCATATATGGCATACATCAAACATAAACTACTTAATAGATCAAGGAGTATTAAGCTAAAAGTATAAACATTTACACAATTATGGAAAGTGAACATCAGATGTATATATTAATGAACTAAAAATGGAAGCATACAACCTATGGCTTGATGTTGGATACCTACTTTTGGTGGATGTCAAACTCCAAGAAAAGACTCTTCAAGCACTCCTTCTTCAATCTAGAATGGGTAGCATGTAAGCATAATCTCAGCATAGGGATGTAGCAATCAATGACCAACCATTTGGGGATGGAAGGGAGTGAATTTATAGGAAGGGACAGGGAATTAGGGATGCACAAAAGAGGGAGGGAGGTCCACTTATCAAGGGGAAAGCCCATGATGATAAGATCAAGAGGTCCAATTGGGAGAGATCGACCATATCAACAACAACCAATATCCATCTCGTTGTTCTCTAAGGTTATAGTGCACGAAACTTCTCCTTCATTTTGGGAAAACCTGCCAGAAGAGGTTCAGCACGGGTTTTCATATAAAAACCCACGCTGGTAGTGCTAATGTATAATTGTGCAACCTTCCATCAGCATAAGTAGGTAGTGTTGCAAAACGCGCATATGCTAAAATTCAAGGTTTTAGTTAACCTTCTTCAGAATGGATTCAGGGCAGTTTTCCTTTGATTCTTCAGGGAGGTTTTGGTTTGTATATCATGATGGATATGCTACATAGTTGTCAATTTTTTGGCACTTCGGGATATGGAATAGGAGTGAACATGAGGTGTGACAAAATATTGTGTAACAGATTCCCCCTAAAGCATTAAGGCAGAATAGGGAGTGATGGTTGAGATGCTTTACAAGTGAGTGCAAGGACTAGAACAACAACATCAGTATATATGTATATATAATATATATCTATCTATATATATATATATATATAATATATATATATATATATTAATATATATATATATATATATATATATATATATATATATAGATATATAGATATATATATATGACATCTCTGATGATAATGCCTAATGGTACATGAATAGGCACCTAATAATACATAAATCCAAATTATGGATGCAACCATCCGAATAGAAAGGATCATGTGTATGGATCCACGGTATGGTTGCACCCATCCAAATAGAAAGGATCATGACTATCAACCCACAGTATGGTCGCAACCATCCATCTAGAGGAATCATGTGTAAAATCATGAATAACTCATAACTCCATGCAACCTGGCTTTTATTAGACAAAATACATGGTCTTGCGCTCTGTCTAGACCTAATCAATGTACAAATTCTAACATGTGAATAGATGTGTAGAAGTCGAACATGATAGAAGACTACCAGATTAACAATCAATGATGTAAATCGTTAACAGGCATGAGAGAAACCACAATAATGACAATGGCTCTCAAGGTACAATTAGCACAATCCATGAATGTGAATAATGAAGCTGAAGTCAAACACCCATGGAATCACCCGATCGAAGGTCAATGATGTAAACATGTCGTCGAATGCGAAGAACTTTCCCTTGAGGCATGTAAGATCTAAGGTACTGGAAGGGAGT
The DNA here is from genome assembly GCA_000404065.3 of Pinus taeda. Lineage (NCBI taxonomy): Eukaryota > Viridiplantae > Streptophyta > Pinopsida > Pinales > Pinaceae > Pinus > Pinus taeda. The sequence continues at coordinate 94,287 of APFE030176813.1, forward strand.
TTCTAGATCATCTTCTTGGATAATGAGTTGAAGTAGACAGGAAGTGATCTGTCGAAGGAAGTCCATAATGAATCCCACATCATCGACATGAAACAAAAGGAGATAAGTGTGATCCAGGACTATGAAAAAAATTTAGACAATGTATAAGCGGTAAAGACTTGCAGATAGGACTTCTCTTGAACATATCGGCAACACGAATCCAAAGTTTGGCAACATTTTACTCAACATAGGATCATAGGTCATGATGATGAAATGGTATAATAAAATGGGAGGCAAAAGGACTTCCCAAACCCAGGAAGGAAAGGGACTAAGTGAGGATGTCCCAAACCTAACATGAGCAAAAGATGAGTGTCATGTTTAAGAGTGACATGATGCCTTGAAAAAATACAAGAGATGATCGCTTTCACTTTTTCTCCCACCATTTCTAGAGAGTACCCCATATATATTTTTTATCGCAAGCTTGAAGGGGATAGCATATGCTTGCCATATAAGCTCATCCTTTGGATGAATCCATCGTAGTAAGTTTTACGATCCCTGGGAAGGAGAAACTTGGTCTCGTCGTGGTGACAATTCCTGCGTCGTTTATGTTTTATGAGTCTGACGAAGTTGAAACTTGACCTCTTTTTCATGTTTAAAGAGTTTGAAAAAGAAGAGAAAAAGAAAACTCCAAAGGTCCCTTTTTTGTAAATCATCTCTTGAACCCGAAAAGGTAGAAAACAATATCCAAGAGAACCTCTTAGCCATGTTCGACTAAGGTATTCCTTTTTCATACAATAGTCTATCTTAGTCTGGAAAAGGGTTAAATTTATACTAAGTAGACGTCATTTGATTTACTTTAACGAGTTCGAAACGACAAGTACTCCAAAATATTTTCATTTTTCGAGAGTCTAAAGAGCTTAAAGATGACTCAAGGGGGTCGCTTTTTTGTTTATTTTTTATGAGTCCAAAAAAGTGATAAAATAAAACTCATTGATTTAGTCAAGATAAATCATCATCACCAAGAATATATGACATGTCGCTGCACAAGGAAATGCACATTACTGATTTCAAAAAAAATATTAAAAAATGAGTGAAATATGCCCTAATTTGGTAAAATTATCATTTAAAACTTATAAATAGGGCAAAAATAAGTCATTTTTACCATTTTACCAATTTTCAATTGTGATAGCATTTTTACCTCATTTTACCTCAATTTTCAGGCAAGGAGCATGATCAATCCCAGACACCATTTTTTGAGCCGCTTGTTGTAGGTAAGAGATTTGCCCCTTCCCTTCATTTCAGTGCTCATTTCATTCATTTTCATCTATATAATAGGTTGCAAGGAGGACTTGCAAAAATTTTATATCGTCGGTAACTAGTGCGGATTTTACCCATCGGCTCGTGCTGCTCACCCTGTGGTCAATTAGGGCCTTGTGCTGGTAGCGAGAGAAAATTCAGAAATAGTTACGTTGGTGCTGAGGTAATTTTTTTTGCATGGAATCCTCCATTTAAAATATTTTATCTTGGATTTTGTCTCCATGGAAGCTTATGAAATGTTTTTTTATTGATTTTCCACTGGATAATCAGTCCAAAATGGTGGTTGAATGGAAAGAAAGGGGACATGAAGCTGAATACCATCAGGCTGCTTAGGATCAAGATTGTGATGATGCCCTATGAGCATGTGGGTTGCTCAAGTTCTTCAAGATTCCTGGGATCATACCATAGCCTGAGTTATTGCAGCATCTGATTAGTTGGTGGGATGTGGATCGCCAACTCTTCATGATTGGGGATCAAGAACTCAAAATAGAGGTCGCAGACATTTATTTCGTTACCGAATTGTCTAGAAAGGGACAATGGGTGTTGTTGTCTGGATCACACACTAGAGGAGATATCACGGATATGTTCATTGTGAGGCATTATCCAGGGACCCAAAAGACCCAAAGTAGGAAAATTGACATAAAGACCATTACAAATCTCTCACTATGAACAATCTTGCACACTATGGCCTGAGTAGTTGGGGCTCAAGCGTTGCATGAGGCAAAAAAGTCTCATTTCTAGTACGCAATTGAGTGTCTGAATCCCATGGTTTTCAATTGGAGTGAGGGTTTGTTGGTGCGCATGAAGCGCCAACTTACCAAGTTCAATTCAAGGAGTCTGAAACAATTTGGTTTCGGATCCATTTTGGTGACGTTCATCTTGGAATGTGTGCCATTGTTTCATTATCAGTGGTTAGAAGTGGATCCACCAATGCCCAGAGATCCAAGATTACTCAGATGGGGAGAGTTGATGCCTCGACATGGAGGCCGCCAACAGATGTCATTCCCTCTTACATTTTTTGGATGGTTTCGTCAGCAGATAATCACGGTTGATGATTAGGCGTATGTAGGCATGGATTTCTAAGGATATCCAGAACTTCCACTTCCACCAGGGGCACAGTGGACAAATTTAGGTAAAAACTATTTTTGAATTTTTTGATTTTTTTAATTTTTTAATTTTTTTGTATGTGTACTAATATTTGACTTATGATGCTTTGCAGATGTGGGACCAGAGAGAACTCCAGGGGTTTCTCTGGTAGCCATACGAGTAGCACGCTAGATTGAGGAGGCTCCTTATGAGGAGGGAGTAGATCCTATCATCGAGGTAGAGCGTAACCTAGAAGATTTAACCAGGGGCATTCCAGAGTACGCCTCGATTGATGAGGTGCCATTACGCTACTAAAGGCACACTATAGGGGTTTCCTCCAAATTTCGTTGGCTGTTAGGCCGAGTTACTAGGGTTATTTCGTACTATCATGAGCACCATGTGCGCGAGTAGCCAAATCTAGTTTAATTTATGCATTGATGTAGGCTTATAAATCTATGTGTCTCAGAACACAGATTTTGTCATTTTGATGTAGCAAAATATTTTACAAACTCTCTCTCTCTCTCTCTCTCTCTCTCTCTCTCTCTCTCTCTATATATATATATATTATATACATGTTTTTCTGTTTACGATGTCTGATATGTGATGCTTTACAATTTACATGTTTCAAAAATGTCTATCTAACACGTAGTTAGCCAATGTATCTGTTAATGTGTTCATGTCTCTCGGAATGTGATGATAAGTAATGAAATCAAAGTATTGTTCCAATAGACGAAATCACAAATACATTCTCAAAATTTGAGGGTTCTAACTGAATATTGTCCATTAAGTTGTAGTACAATGAGTTGTGAATCAAGTTTTACAATTAACTCTCTAATGCCAAGAGCGATAGCTTCTGACAAAAGCTCGATGACCGCACTATAATAGGAAATGTTATTAGTCATATGACCTAAACATATACCTTGTAATCCACTAACTCACCATTAGGTTCATAGATTTCCCATGCAACATAAGATAGATTTTGTGTACTACGACAAGCACCATCAGCAAAACCGACATAACAGTTGGATGACATATGAAAACCAAGTAGAGCGAGAGGTAAGCAGAGGAAAATGTTTGCAAAAGTAAACTAACACACCAAAACCACACCACACACCAATGAGAACATACTAATGTACAAAAGTATTTACATGAAAAACGTGTAAAAACTTTAAAATGGATCCCATTTGCGGACTCGAGTAATCGATAAACAGAGATTAAAATCAGATTTTCACCATTGGCATGACATGTAAGCATCAACTCGACTAGATGATGGAATAACACACATAAATTACAATGCCCCCATTCCCCCTAAGCGAGTGAGGGTTATGAGTCATAGGATGAATACACCATCGCGATAATGGGTGAATGATAAAGACTCAAGGAGAAGATCTCATAAGAGAAGGCAAGAAAATCTTAATCTCATTATGAGAAAAATATACCCCCGGTTGAAATATTTTGACAATCTCAGGTTGAACTAAAATGTCAATAGGCAAGGTAGGAGTAATGTTCCTTATGTTTCCCTCAAATAAAACTTCGTGCACCAAAATGGGAATTTGAACTGGATGGGTCAGTTTACAGGAAACAAAGGTATCTAAACATGATGAAATCTCTCCGAGACTCAGGAGAAACGAGGAATGATGATGAGCATCATTCCAGGGAGTTTCCTCAAGAGACATAACCTCGGTAATACTCTTGTCAGTGGGAAATGTCTCGTTCAAGGGATCCATAGAATCCCAAGAACCAAGCCAAGGGGATTATGAATACACGTCTAGATGCATACTAAGAGTAGAATGACTTTCGAAAGTGACGTCAAAGCCAAAACAACAGCTTAATAGGCTTGTTTTGTTGGGTTGAGCAGCATGACATTGTCAAAAGAATCAACCTAATGAGGGTGAGGAACAATCTAAGGATCGAGAGAAGTGGAGATCATGTTGACGGAAGCAATGTTTGGAGGTGGAAGGAAAAATTTCCAATAAGAGAAAAGTCTTTGAAAAGACCCACCCCGACACTCTCATAAGGGATGTGAATATTTCCCACATATGGCACATTGCCATTCGCAGAGCCAGAAGAGAAAAAGGCTAACTGATCAATGGTGACTATTTTCCCCTCATGAGGAAAACAGAGCACACGGAACAAAGAAGAAACCATGCAAAACATGGGATGAGTCCAACTTTGACCAAGTAGAAGGTTATAATTAAAATTTGAATCAATGACTTCTACTTCTAAGTTAATGGTTTTCCCTTCCAATGTTATGGGCAAGTTTGTGAGAATACCATAAGGACGAGATCCTCTGCCATCAAAGGCATCTAAGGTGTTAGAACACTGGTTGAGAGGTGGAGAGCCTATATATTTCCAAAATGAGATAGACATGATGTAGGTGGAAGCAACCTCATCAATCACAGTTCTATGAATCGTCTTCCCTTTAATAATGACTTGGATTAAGAAAGCAAGTTGATGGGGAAGACGTGGAACATGATTTTCCAAGTCAAAATTAATCAGACTCAAATCCATAGGGTCAATTCCTCCTATAGAGGATAGTAATTCTTTCCTCTATGATGGACAACTCTGAAGAACGTCTAAGGAAAACATCTTCAAAGGCACTTGAGCTAAATCTTCAACAATATTGTAATGCTGGGCAGCTCGCATATTCGGATTGTAAGATGATTTTCAAAGGACGTCGTTGGGAGGTTGTCAGATAATACAATCATTACTAGGTCTCTCAATATGAAGAGGACTAGAACTGGGTGGAGTAGAAGTGGAAGGTGTATCAGTAACTTCTTTCTCCACAACCTATTTAGGAGGAGTCAGATAATCCTTTGACTGAGTGCCAACAGAAATAGGTACCATTCCACTCATATAAACCTGAGAACCCGATGATGTAGAAGATTGAGGTTGTTCTACCAGTTGGGTGTGTTGTGATGGAAAAGGTTATTTTAGTACAGTCGGTGTCCCTTGAGTTCCTTTTCAGAAGCCACTAAATTTTGCACGACAGGGTCAATCCTTGGTATAGTGATATTCCTCACAAGTGAGGCAAGGATATTTGGTCTTACATTTAGATGCATCATCAGCAGATGATTTTGTAGGATACTATTTTGGGGTATCATATTTGGCTTTTCCTTTACCCTTATTTTTACCTTTTGAGGCTTTATCTATCGCGGTAGATTGAACGACATTAACCTTGGAGGTTTTACTAGGATTTGGAGAGGGACTCAAAGGAGGATTGGATGCAGTAGTTGAAACGGATTTCTGCTTCGAAGAAGATTTACTATAAGTTTGAGTCACTAACCCAATAATACCATCGACAGGTGGTATGTCTGTAGGTTTAGAAGATATTACATCTGTAGATGGTCTCAGAGTATCAGGCAAGAGATCATATAATGTGCCAGATTGGGAATATACCAAACCTAAATATTGAGCACAGGAAATGTCTTGATCTTCGGTCACACAACCACCCATAGCTATGTCCTTGGAAATTTTATTGATGAATGATTTGGTAAACCATTCAGTTAATAGCTCATCAGGTATATCAAACTTGATAAGGTGACATCGACATGTCCACTCATGGATATGATTAGAGATGTTGGTAGCAGTATTTTGTTTCAAATATGTAAGCAGATGGGTACCAATTTCATATCGAGCGAGTAATTGGAAGTGAGTAAGGAAGGCCATTGCCAAAGATTTGAAGTCTTGATAGGCACCTCGAGGTAACTCGATATACCATTTCGCGACAACACCTACCAAGTTCGTCGAAAAAGATGTAAACGAATGGAGTCCACAACCCAAGAATTGGATGAAAACAATAAATGGTAAGTCATAACATGGGCCTGGGGGTCTTCTCCAGACTTTCCTTTGAATTTCGGACAATCGCCAGGAATCTTAGTAGGAACCGGAGGCTAATACCGCAAATGGAGTATTGGATCATTAGTGAGTCTTGACACATCTGGTAGTTTCAACGTTGATAGAAATGACAATTGCAGATTGAAAGGAATGGGAGGCCTTTGCTAAGGCCTAACTTGTGGATTCCATCCTTGTTGGTATGGGTTGTACCCCCAAAGTGGAAGATTTTGACCATAAGGAGCTTGATATTGTCTCCACTGAGAGGTGTTCTAACCATACAAAAGTGGATTTTTCCCCTACAAAAGTGGCTTTTGACCAGGGTAAGGTTGATATTGACCTGTCATGGGCCGTTGAGAACCATAAGGTGGATAAATGGCTTGCGAAGTGTATGGATTATAAGGTTTATATTGCAATTGTTGACCCTAGTGATAAAATTGTTGACCCTCCTACTGCAAGGGTTGACCTTGTTGCTATGAGGGTTGGCCTTGTTGATACAAGGGTTGGTTTTGCTGCTTCAAGGGTTGTCCTTATTGCTACAATGGTTGTTTATAAAGCCCTTGTTGCATATAAGGTCCTTGTTGTACATAAGGTTATTGTTGTTGGAAAGTTCCTTGTGGAATTTGTTGAGTTCCATGTTATTACTGATAGGTTCCAGCTTGAAATTGACCAGATGCCCCAAATGAGGGATTTGAACCAGGTTGCATTTGGGGACCTACCTGTTGAGTAAAAGGTGGATTTTGAGGCTATTATGAGCCATACAGAGGGTACGGTTGTTGGTAGTGTATCTGGGCCCAAAGAGGTTGTTAATACTGGATTTTGCCTAATCTACATGGAATAGATGATCCACTGGGATTAGGTACACTGCCAACATTTTTACTAGCTCTGGTAGCGTGATTTTGAGATCCACTCACATAAGTTCCAACTGAAACAGGAGGTACATATGGAGGAGGGGGCTATTACCCCCCATGAGGTGGGATAGGTGGTGGCACATATTATCCACTTAATGGAGGAACTAAGGAACCTATAGGGACATTAACTGCCCCAACTGTAACTATCAATTGTATAGGAACTGAAGAAATTGGAGTCAATATAGCAATTTGAGAGGCCACACTTGAAACAAATGAGCCAGAAGTAGGCTTGGTGCCCGACGACCAAATGGGATTTTGTTAAAGTGAAGACGTTCTTGGAGTACCTAAAACCAATTGAGCCAAAGAGGTATAACCAGTTGGAAACAAAGGTTCTCTACTTTCAGGCTGTGGTGGAGGTGGTACACTTCCCACATACGGAAAGCCTTCAGGTGGAAAGTCTTATTCAGAATCATTACCAACACTAGGAGTATGAGTGGCTGAGACTTTTGGAGGACCTCAAGGAGAGGTTGGAAACTTACCTTTTGATGCCATGGGTGGAAACAATTAGCGAGGGGGAATACGAGATGATGGTGGAGATAAATCCAAAGGCACACCAGGATTATCATATGGACTATATGGTCGTTGAAAAGATATGACCAATGGATCAAAAAGTGGATTCAAAGGGAATAATGCAAACCTCTGTGGACTCTCAGGAGTCTCTGGATCAAATTCCTAAGATGATGAGTCTCGAGATGGAGGATGAGAAGCAAGGGGTTAAATAATCAGCATAATTCCAAATTCAAGACCTTGTTCTTCAAGTGACTGTGAAATCTCAAGATGAACTCCTTATGATGACCCTTTGGTGTCATATGATAAAGGGGAAATGTAAGGTAAAAGAATGGCTCATCCATGATGACCTTCTCTCAAAAAAGATAAGGGGTGGTTGATTTGAGCCCAATAATTAAAATTTACTATTAATCAAGTAATATGAGGCCAAGGATAACTGCATAGGTAAGGCATGTTATCCTGGGCAGCTAAATTTTAGAACTTAAAAACAAGAAATAAATCAAAAAGGGTGTACTAGGAAATAGGGTTTACCAAGTATCCGTGAACCGTTATAAACACCTTAGCCGAAACCAAGGACTTAACGTACAACGACTGATCTCCCCGAATGTTGTGTTTGGTGTATCACATCTACAAGGCAGCTGACTCGGTTACCTATGGCTAAAGGATAGCAACCTAGTGGGGTCTCCTAATACATACTCAATGGTACGGGGAGCACAAGTCTGTGTTAGCATTGTGTAATGCATAACCATTCAGCGACACCATTCCCATATACTTTCCATACTAGAGTGCCTCTAATATACCCAAGAGTATTAGATAACCTTTGATATACTTCCGTACTTGAACGAGATTTCACCCACGGGATAGAATGTAGGTAGTTAACAATAGCTGCTAGGTTTATAGACATTGAAACATGTCTCTAGCCTAGACCTCTAAATGTTTTTGTTAAGTTCCAAATGCTTCTTAGGTTAATTCAGTAAATTTTAATGTTATTCTTGAATTCTGTTTCAATTTTGGGCTCAAACGATGTCACCTGAATCTGAGAATGCACCTATATGGGAAAAGGAAAATGTTTACTTCAATGAATTCTATACTAGCAAGGGAAGAGAATTCAATCAATTAATGCATCAAAAAATATGCCTCCATTAAATTTTCTTTTCCAAATACAATATGAAAAAAGAAAAACTAAACTTCACTTTCATTATTCAACATGCAATCTATTGAAAGCAAAAATAGATTTTACTTTACTAAGATGCACTTTAACTAAATGATGTTCTCTTTGATTTTCCGATGCTCTAATTCAATTAAGCTTCAACTAAATCAAGGATGAAGATTTTGATTCAAAATTCTCCTAATGTAAATAATGCACCAACTAAAGCAACACCAAATCCAAAAGCACTCAATGAAAATGTCTTTCACTTTCTCTTTTGAATAGATAAAAAAGTACACTCTTTTCAGTTTGGAAACCAAGAAATTTAATCTATGATTGATAAATAACAAAGATGAATTTCAAATGAAATATGAACTAGTACAAATGAAAAGCATCTTTCCAAAAGACAAACCGAAACTAATGCAAATCAATGTTTCAAATAATTTTACCAGATAATCAGACCTAAACAATCAGCAAGCCACATACCCAATGACACTCACAAGCGACAAGTGACAATCAAATGACCTATAAACCCTAAAATCAATCCAATTGCACTTAAACACTTGAAAGTTCAAAAAGGTAAGAATTGGTTAATGAAATCAGGTAATCAATCAAAACATCAATAAATCCAATCATACAGGATAAGACAAGACCTTTGGGGCTTAGACACGCTGGAGTTTGATAGAGAAACCCTAGGTTTTTTTCCAATCTCAGAGATCGGCATGCCTATTATGGCCAAACTGGCATTTAACAGGGGATCAACATGACTATTTTAAGAGAAAGTGCATTGGCTTCACGACTGTCAGAGAAAAAAGTCTGTTGGGCAAGGAATAAGGAAAAAAATAAAAATATTTCCATAAACACTTCCAGAATTAGCACTATAAGGTAATAATAAGTGATTGTGCAGACCTATACAGAATCAAACTAACTGAGAACATGATGGTCGATCAAACTGATCAAGAGATCAGTTGAGAAAAAAGGATTAAGAGGCTATAGCTTTCCCTAGCAGAGTCGCCATTTTTTTGTGAAGGTAAATCCCCCCTACGGATAGAGGTGATCCCTCTGGCTCAATGAGTGGATCTAGCTAAAAACTAATCAAACTAACATACACTTTCCTAGCTTATGTTTAAAAAATGCATAAAGAGAGAGTGGCCCACCTCGCTTTGATCCTAATCGCTCAATCCTTTTGGAGATGACTTTTATTCTTTCACTCTAGGCCTCGCTTTGAAACATTTAAGCACCTCCTCACATATGCCCTTATACTAAATATTGCGGACCCAAATAAACATTTATTGGTTTGCATTGATTCTTTCAAAGAGGGACTTAGTGAATTTTTCATGTAGGATCGACATTTGATCCTCTATGAGTCTAAGAAATTAAATGAAAACGAGAGAAATTATGTAACATGTGATTTGGAGCTTTTAGCCATAGTGAATGCCTTAAAAAGGTGGAGGAACTACTTGCTCAGAAGGAAATTTGTCTTCATGAGAGATCATAGTTGGTTGAAATGTTTTTTTGATCAAACCCTAATTACATGCCGAACAAGCCATGTGGATGGTGCTTATTAGAGAGTTTGATTTTGAGATCAAACACATCAATGGAAAAGAAAATCAAGTGGTCAATGCACCCAGCAGAAGCATGCAAGTGATACACATGGAAGCCATTAGTACATGTGAGACAGACATCAAGGAAATAATAAAAGAAGCACTAGAAGAAGATCAATACTTATAGCATGTAAGCAAATGCTTGCAACAAGAGCCCAAGGGGCCAATAAGATAAAATTGTCAGGTAATCAGATTATTAATGTAAAGAGGCAGACTGTACATACCCAACGTAGCTAACTTAAGGAAGATCATAATGGATGAGATTCATAGAAGACCATATGCAAACCACCTTTAATATGAAAAGATGATAACATCCACTAGGAAAATGTATTATTGGCCATGGATGAAGAGAAAAATTATTGAATACATTACTAGATGTTTAGAATGCCTATAGGTTAAAGTGGAATGCAAACACACTACGACATTGTTGCATCCAATAAGAAATTGCATGATGGAAGTGTGGATTCATATCAATAGACTTCATCATTGGTCTACCAAGAACCCCCAAGTACCATGATGTGTTCATGGTGGTATTCGATAAGTTGATCAAGGTAGCTAACTTTGTCCTACAAAGCAATTGATATTACTTATATTTTTTATGAAGGATAGTTTTAGATTGTATGGCATGCTCAAGATCATATTTGATCGAGATGCAAAGTTTACCTCAAGTTTTTTAAAAGAATTGTTTACATGTTTTGGAACCCATTTAGAATTTTCATACCTATCACCGTCAAACTAATGGAAAAATATAAAGGGTGAATATAATACTAGAATACATGCTCACGGTGTATGTTATGCACCATCCCAAGAGGTGGAAAGATTTTCTACCTCTTATATATTTTGCTTACAATAATTTCTATTGAGTCGTTAAATATAAGTCATTTTTAATCCCTATATAGTAGGAGGTGCAAATCCCAATTAGTTGGGATAATCCAATGGATAGAGTCACATTTGGGGAAAATATGTTAAAGGAAATGGAACAATAAGTAATTAAAATAAGGTAGAAATTGAAGGTATCTCAAGATAGACATAAGAGTTATATAGACCAAAACAAAAATCATAAGGGATTTTTAGTAATATTTGAATCAAGCCAAAGAGAAGCTCCTTAAAATTGGGATTGTGTGCCAAGTTAGCACCAAGATACTATGGACCCTTCTAGATCTTGGAGAGAGTGGGGCCAGTAGCATGTAGATGTGCCTTCCCTTCCCTAATGAAGGAACATGATGTCAACCATATTATTGATTGGGCTTTAATATAGGTGGAACCGAAGGGGGAATTCAAAAGAAAAATTTAGTGCTTAGTTGACATGAGGGAGACCATGCTTTAGAATCGATTCATTATGCAATTAAAGGTGCAATGGACACACTTTAGAGTAGATGAAGCATCATAGAAACTAGAGGGTGCCATGAAGAATGCATGGTCATTTTTGTTCTTTGCTTAGATTATGTTTTAAAAATAGTAGAACATGGAGGATGGTGTTACTTTAAGGGGTAGAATACTATAGTATCCCTTTTCTAATCCCCAAGTTTTGTAAATGTAATTTAAATATGATAATGTTGGAGGGCTGACATGGATATCATGCCAAAATTGTTTGATGTAAATATCTTATTAAATTTAATTGTAAATTGATAAATCTAAAGAAGAACATTATCCTATACGAATCTCAATGATAGATTTATTAATGTATCTTATAAGGGGGATGGGGAAGTTTCCTATATTTCCTAAAACTTAACTGCCAAGCAATTATGAGAGAGATGGGAGGAGGAAGTATCGTACTACCCCAAGCATGGGATACATACCATGCAATAAGTGTTGGTGTATTTATAGCCTAAGGAGGGACCCTAGAGAACTCTCATGTGAAAAGAAAATTCTTGGGAGAAAAGGAGGAGAGTCTAGTCATTGGAGCAATTTTTTTGTAGAGAGATATTATGTGGAGAAAATAACCTGAAACCCATTATGAATTAGTGACCTATAAACTTATGTATATATTTTGGACTACAATTTTTGTGCGAAAGTGACTTGAATAAAGGTAGAGAGAATAGTCCCTCGATTCATAGCGAGATTGTGAGAGAGTCAGTGTTTGAATTGTGAATGGTAACTAGTGAGGAAGCCCTAGAATGGATTGAGTAGCCTAAGAGGAACTTATTTGTTTGGTTGTATTATGCATGACAACAATTGAAGAGAAGGAGACTCATCAAGGGACCATATAAAGAAGTGAATGGATTTCATTATGTGTTGTGCAAGGTCTCAGTGGTCATATTTGACTATGTAAATAGCCCAAACTCTGTGCTTGAGAGGCAACACTATTTTTTCCTATAAGTGAAGGATATTGGCCTTCAAACTCTATACCCTGAATCGAACCTTTACTGAAATTCCCTAAGAGAAGTATCTTTCAAACATTGTATTTGTCTCATTATGTCCAACGACAAGAAGCCCTCAGTGTAGTTGTGCATATAGTTGGGTGGAGAGTGGTTGCCCCTTCTGCAGTTTCTAGCAAATTCAGGTGGAACAGATAAGTGTGTCCATCCTTGTAAATTAAATGTAAATGTTATTCAATACTTCATGTGAAAATAGTATGCTAGATCCATTGTGTGTGTATGCAATGGTAGGATGAAAGTTGTTGTATTTACATATTGAATATGTATGGTCAATGCATTGAGTAACTAAAATTTCTTTCTTGAATGATGATATGCATTCCCTTTTAATATGAATGTTGTATGCAATGAAAGTATCTCACATATGTTGTTTATGAAAATTGTGTGTTTTATTCTCATAAATTGAGAGGTTAGACTTGGTTGTGATGACTTCATTTACTTACCATTTCATGAAAGTTTTCATGTTGAATAATTGTGTATACTAGAATGGTGGAGTGAAATTTGTATGTTGATGGGAGATTAATGTTCCATATATCTATGAAACTAAGCCAACATATGGGCCTCCATATAGTAAATCAATATAAATGAGGAGGCTTGAATTTGTCGTGTCAAAGGCAATGCATTGTTTCATTTCGAAGGGAATGAAGAGCACAAAACTAGTGGGAGTAACTGGGTAGACCTATGTTTACATCATGAAATTTGGAGTTTGGAAGTCTCAGTCTTAGCCCTTGGTGACATGGCTTGATGGGACCCATGACCAAGACCTAGGTGGGAGGAGGAGCTTATCATAACATCAAGCCTTTAAAGAACCAAAAGAAATTCCTTTGGAAAACCCTGGTATGGCATAACTCTAGTTGATGCGATGACACATGATGGAAATAAATTTGTTTATGGGCACGTTAATTGGTGGCCTTGGGTGTTGGATTATTGGGAAATATTTAAAAATTATGTCATGATGATAATAAAAAAGATCATGTAGCAGTAGCAAGTGGAGGATAGGTGTCACCTAGATTTGGTATTTTTTTCTTGTCATCTAGGAAAATAAGAGTGACATGTGGCACATGTCAGCAGTTCCACATGGTAAAGCACACGTCAACATTCACCATGTGTTAAGTGGTGATTGGATTTTGGATAAATGAGGTGAATTGTTGAGATATCTATCAGTTTATCAACATATCTAAGGTTTACATTCATATCAGCATATCGAAGGTTTAGTTAAAAGGAACTATCTGTATATCAAAAATCAGGAAGATCGGGAGGATTAGCCTAATGCCCTTTTTACAAAGAAAAAGTTGATATGGTGAGGCACTAATATTTCAAGTTGTTAGTGAATGTGGACCTGTGTGGGAGTGATCCATGGCTAAGGGCTTCCATGTGTTAGCTACGTGGATTGTAAAAATTTTGATGTGCCTTAGTGAACTTTTCAAATGGGCATAAATTTGTGCCTCGAACTGAGAATTAGAAGAAATTTGTATCATTAGAAATATCTTGATAAGAAAAATATGATAGTGGTATCAGAGTTTTGATTTGAGGTGATGGAATAAAGAGGAAATTTTAACAACCCCTACTTCATAATAAGCCTTGAAGGTTGGGTATAGTTACACCCCACAGCCCTAATGTGACATATTGGATTTGGAGTGTGCTATAGTAGTCAAATTCATTCATGAGAGGACATCAGTACCATAGTAATGCATGGGTGAACCATTCATTAAATGCACCCCATCATTCATATGCATGTTTTTTATGAGAACCCATGATTACCTTTTCTTCAAGTTCATAATTTTCTTCTCGCCATTGGGACTAACATTTGTACAATATGATGTACAATCCTTATACAATACCAATGGATGATGCAATTTTAAACTCCCTTTGAGGTGAACATAATAACATAGAAACATGTGATAATATCTATATATTATCATCCTCAAGCATCACTACAAACAACAACACCAAAATCCATGAGACTAGTTCATCAACGCTACTTATTACTGCACCTACAAACAACTATAACATTTGAGGATGATGTGTATTTCCCTCTGTAGATTCATGTAAGCATGAAAAGAGATAAAACGTTTTGTTTATCCAAAATTTATATTGATATGGATGGATTTTTCAATCCTTAAAAATATGTTATTGTTAGGTCCATATAATACTAGTGTAGCCCCCATATTGTTATTGTTTTTCCCCATAGAATCCCACTATTCTTATTGTTGTGTCCTTACATTATTATTGTTATGTAGGCCCTAATTATATTAGGACCCTTTAGACTCCTATATATACCAAGGAGGTGTTGTCATTTTTGAATCATCCAGGAATTGTGCATTTATGTGATGTAAAGGGAGGCTTCCCCCTTGATGTGGCTTATTATCTAGCCGTTGATCTATATTTTTTATGTTTCTATTTTATTTTGATCTGGATACATAACCTTTGGTATCAGAGCTCTTGATCTTAGGGTTTTGCTACTTAAAATGGGTCATTGTGAAATTTTTGCTATAATTTTTTTTTTGTGAAGCTTCCTACCATGAAATTATTATCAAGTTGAGTTCAAATCGTGATGACATCTAGCTAAAATTACAGACCTTGGTTTTCTAAATTTTCAGAGATATGATCCAAGGAAGTTAGGGTTTTTGCATGCTCTAGAATTCGGTCTCAAGAACGCGTCCGGAGGAAAATATTCATAACTTTCTGTTTGAACATTAGATCTGAATTTTTTTTAAAGTTAACAAAATTTCATGGACTTTAGTTTATTTTGTAATATTTTCAAGGTTGAATGTTGAAACAATGACATGTGGCATCATGTACAAGTTCGCTCTACTAAACCAATCCATAATCAAGTCATTGAGGGAGATTTGGTATAACTTTATCGTGAAGAATTCAATCTCAGCCTGACTTGTGGCGTTAGAAAGAAGAAATGGAGAGCTACCTCAGGAAGAAATTTTAGACCTAGGAAGGCCAAAATCATAGAGATACAATAGTCTCAAGTTTATCCATATTGACAAGCCCAAAATCAAGCTCTTAAAAGGTGAGTATTTTTAAATTTGCATAAATTTTGTTTGAAAAATCAATTTGAAGTGATTCAAAGGGCATAGTGAAGCATATATATAATTCATTAGTTCCAAAATACCTCCCAAACAAAAAATTCTACACTCATTAAGACTTTATAAAGCTATACTATGACACATGAAGAAGAGGAATAAATCAAACATGATATATCAAAATTATGTTACCAAGCGCAACAAATTTAGCTCTCATAAAGAGAAACCAAAAATGAACTAGAAGTAGTGGTCAACATTAATATGGATGGCCTAAAATCATAAACAAAAGGTGACATGGAAGGTTTGAAGGAAGTCTTGACAAAGTTGCTACAAGAAATGCTTCATAGAGATGACAAGGTATTCCATGAAACTCATGATGAGAACAAAAGGAATGTGAATCATGATTTTAGAGACTCTAACTTTGGTTTTGAACACTAACCATATTCCAAAGATTGATATGAGGAAGTTTGATGGCAAGGAAGTGGGAACATGGATAATACAGATGGAATCATTCTTTGATCTTCGTGACGTGCAACACACACAAAAGGTACACATTGCATCTTTGTATTTAGAACCCAGTCTATGTGTGTGGTATAGAGGGATTTGTTCTCGTATATCATTTTTCACTTGGACATTTTTTATGAAGGAATTGAGCACATTATGAATATACAAAGAGAAATACCTTATTTATCCAATTAATAAATATTAAACAAAAAGGTTCAGTTGTGGAGCAAATTGAGGAGTTCCAAAGATTGAATATCAAGTTAATTGATATTCTAGAGGAGAATCATATTGATGTCTTCATAGGGACTTTAAAGGATAACATCCAACATGAGGTTCACCTTTTGAAACCTAATTCACTGAAGAATTCATTTAGGGTAGCAATAAAAGTTGAAAGAAAAATCATGGCAATAAGGAGGTCTACCACTCACAACTATAAAGATGGAAGTGTTACCACTCATAGCTTCCCATAACCTACAAGGTTGACACCACAACAACTAGAGGAAAAAATAGCAAAAGGGCTTTGTTACAGTGGTCACAACAAATACACTAAAGGTTATAAGTGCATTGAGAAGAAATTAGTTTACATATATTGTGAAGAGGAGGTAGAAAAGGAACAAGAAACATCAAAAGAATAAGATATACACCAAGAACCAACTCCAGGAGTTGAAAGAGAAAAAATGAATTTGACCATATCATGTAATGCATTGGCAGAACTTACCACTCCTCAAATTCTCAATATAGAAGAATATATCAGGAAGAAAAATATAACATTGTTGATTGATTTAGGTAGTACCCATAATTTTATTCATTATAAGATAGCCAAGGATTTGATTTTCTTTCTACATCCAACACCAAAGTGTCAAGCCATGGTTCCAAATGGAGGAACTACAAATTACTCAGGGAAGTGCCATAATATCAATCTAACCATGGGGAAATATGTATTGAATATTCCAATGCTTGTAAGTCAAATGGGGGGTGTTGATGTTGTATTAGGATTCCAATGGTCACAATATTTGGGGATGATAGCTTTTAATTTTCAAGAAATTTTCTTTAAATTCTTCTAGGAAGGGAAGGAAATTGAAATAAGGGGTATCGCAAGGAAACATGGGAATACAATTAGCTCTAATGGAATGACAAAGCTTTTGAAGAAGGAACAATGAGGGATAATTGCACAATTATTCTCACTAGATGTTCAAACATCTAAGTCATCTATTTCTCCAGACATCCAAAGAGTCTTCAACAATCATTCCAAGGTATTTGAGACTATAAAAGGTATCCCACCTACACGCGATCACGATCATGCATTAACTTGATTCCAGGAAGTGTTCCTCCAAACATCGTACATTACAGATATCCCTATGCCCAGTAGAGTGAAATTGAACATATGATTGTAGAAATGTTAGAGGCAGGTATAATTCAACCTGGCCAAAGTTTTTTCTCTTCTCCAGTAGTATTGGTGCACAAGAAGGATGGATCATGGTGTATGTGTCTAGAATATAGAGAGCTCAACAAGCTCACTATTAAAGATAAATTTCCCATTCCTATCATTAACGAATTGTTGGATGAACTACATGGAGAAATTTACTTCACCAAGATGGATATTTGTTCAGGATATCATCAAATTAGAATGAAGAAAGAAGACATTCTAAAAATAGAATTTAGAACTCATGAAATCATTATGAATTTTTGGTCACGCCTTTTGACCTTACTAATGCACCTTCCACATTTCAAGGTTTGATGAAATACACTTTCAAACTCTTCCTGAGAAAATTTTATGTTAGCATTTTTTGATTATATACTAATCTACAGCAAGTCTTGGAAAGATCATGTTCAACATCTTGACAGGGTCCTCAAACTATTAGAAGAGAATCAATTATATGTGAAACCCTCCAAATGTTTCTTTGGGGTATGTTAACACCCAGGTTGTTCCCTTTGACTCCAAGGGAATACGGCCGGGGTAACCACTAACCAATCTTTGGATTACAGCTTCTAGCCCAACTGTAATCAGAGAGGGCTCTCTCTTTAAGGTTTGTCTCTGTTCTGTGGAGATTTTAGGCTAGTTATGAAGTAAGGGTTTTGTTTTATGTTTGGTTGAAAGGATGTCTTTCTGTATCTAAAGTGGAAATCTGCAGATAATGTTAGTCCATTGGGCAATGGAATCTGTGGCTACTGGTTTTTTGAAATCTTGAGTTGAGCAGCTGAAATTACAGGGCCTTTTGAATACTTCATAAAACAAACTTGAAATTATGGTGGTGAAATGCAAATAACCAGTGAAAAGCAATTAAGAATTTTCCACTAAGCTGGGGTGTAGGAGGGAGATATATTCCTCAGGAGCAAAAATGAATTCCTAAAACAATAATCACTGTGAGAGATATAGTGTGAAAGGGCAGCAATTAAGAATTACACCTTTATTACGATAACTGAAGAAAACATTTATAATAGCTTAGATTGAGTTCAGGGTAATCTGTGATTAAATCCTGGAACTATTCTTTTTCCTTGCCATTAACTGTAAAGCACAGAAGCATGAAAGAGATATAAAAATATAACAAAACACATAACGAAGAGGTTTAGGGAAAACTTATTGTGCCATGAAGTACGTAGGAATCCTGTAACATTCAGTTAAACACCACAATGCATCGAACAACACAGAGCTTTGGAATTTCCATCGGCTTTTGTATTACTTCTCTAAGAATTTACAGTAAAAGAACTCTAGAAGAGACATCAACAACAACCAACCCCTGCAAACTCCTGCGAGGGGGAATATATAGAAATGTTTCATACAAAATATCTCAGGTATTGAGTCATCTGAGACATAAATATCTTCACCAACTCGTACAGGAAATAGCAGATAAGAAGTCATCGCAGCTTTCAATACAATATGAATGCTCTTTAATTCTGTCAGAAGATTTTTGACCTTTGGAGGTCATTGAGTCGGTTGAACGCTTTGTTATAAATGATGAATGACGTGTCTTTGCAGCTCTGCCCTCCTGTAGATTTTCGGCCCTGTCACCTGTGACTGTCAGTGCTGTTGTGGTGGCCGAATATTTTCGCTGAGTTGGCTCAGCCTCTTTTCTCCATACATGCTGATATATCAAAATTTTCCTGTGCATGACAACTTACATATTTTAATGGAAAAAACTTGATTACAGGCTCTGGTTTGACAGTATTAATTGTATCAATCCAGTCCAGACTTCCTGTGTGGGCAATTTATGTCTTAAAATTGCCTCTATAGTCTCATCCGCCTTTGTATATTTATAGAAATTCGGAGGCACATCAAACAAGTGATTGATTTCATTCATGATAAAAAATAAGTTCTCTACCCTGTTGTAGAGATTATGTCCTGATGATGGCCCTGATTCTCCTGAAGTGATGGGCTTTTCTGCAATCTGATTTGTAGCAAAGGTGTTGACCCTTTTGGCATAATTTTCATGGGAAATTAGTCTTCCTGCGCTGCTCATTAAGTTAGGAAGACCTCTGTTCTGCAATGCTATAAATTTGTCCATGAATTTATTAATCTATGTCTGCATATCCTGGCTTCTTCTCTCTAATGTCAGTACCAGGTTTCTTAGTGTCAAGACCCTTTTGACTATCGAAATGGTCTCAGTCCTGTTGGTAATTCCCAATTGTGGCCAGTTGAGAACTTGTTCTGTGATTAAGCACATTGATCATTCTGGTGGCAGCCTCAGGCATATTGCCTAGAGATGCCCTTGCTCTTTGGATTTCCCTATGTGATTTTCCAATGAGCCCCATCTTCTCATGAATAGCCTCAATATATTGCCACTGGTCAGTGATGGATTGGCCAATATTGGCCCATAGGATTCTCTTGAGCTTAGTTGTTACTTTATCAAGTGTGAGCTCTTTCTCCAGCTCATTTATCCTCCTTTTGAGAGCCTTTATCTCTCTTTCTTTCTCAGCTACATTCTGCTTGGATTTATCATATCTTTCATTGAGCTTAGCCAAAGTCTCTTTGGCCTGATTCAGCTCTGTCATTTGGGCCTCCAAGACCTGAATTTCATTCTTGAGTTTCTACATGTCAAGACTTTGAGCCTGCTCTGTTGTTGCTGCTGAGGTAGAGGGTGTTGTTTTCTCTGTCTGCTGAATGGGAGGGGCAGTGGTTTGAGGAGCTTCTTCCAGATTGATTATTTTTGGAGGGGGCTGAGAAGTTTGGCTTGCCTCTTTCTGTTGCAATGCTGTCTGCGGTGCAGCCTTTGATTCTCCCAACTTTTCTTGTGTTAGGATCAGCTGTTTATATAGTGACACCAGCATAGTTGTTGCATCCTTGTCATGTCTCAGCTGGGCAACTTCTTCAGTTTGGGGATGAAGAGTTGCTGGGATCTTGATCATCTTCCTTAATGATGCCATGTCTGCATCCCTTAGTTTCAACAATTCCTGCACAGCTTTGACATCCTTGGGATCATGCCCAAGCTCTATTATGATGTCCTCCAAAGCTTTGATTCTATTGTCCTTTGCTTGAGAGGATGCTCTCTCCAACTCAAGTTGGGCAGTTGTATTATTTAGGCTATTTTCTAGCATGTAATTCACCAATGTTTTATCTGCCAAGGAGGCATTTACCATCTCACCCGTTTGCTTATGTAATTCTATCTGATCCATCGGGTGGATGTCCTTGGCAACGACCTCAAGGTTGGTCCTGATGTAGTCTGCAGCTGACTGTGGCTGCATCACGGCTGGCATGAAGTGGCTCATAATCATCTTGCCCTCCTGGACATCATAGGCAGACATAAGTCTTTGCTGGTTGGTGGGAGCCATTTTCAACAGATGATTATATAATTGTATCCTTATGGGCTCATTCTTCTTCTTTATGTCAATGAACTGCTGCTTGATGCTCAGTTCACCTCCTCTTTGTTGGCTTGAGGAGCTAACTTCTCCTCCTGTTGTCCTCTCTTGTTCCTGCTGGAAGGAACTTGCAGAGGCCTCCATGCTAGGTGGGCCCATACCCAAAGATTGCCCTATTGGCATTTCTTCCTCTGAAAAAGGATTCATTCTATGCCTCTTTTCCCCTTGAGTTGTTGATGTTGTGAGGGGATTCTGTCTGTCCCTTTTCCTGCTTATGTCCTCCTTTTGTGGGGTTTGAAGGACTGAAGCTTCAGCTCTTGTTTCTTGCCTAGGAGGCACAATTTGTGGTGGCTACTGCTCAGTGACAATTGGGGACTCTGCTGTGTGCTCTTCTTGCACTGGCTGTTCCTTTTCTTGTTGTTGTACCTGTTGTTGTTGATGTACCTGTTGTTGTTGCTGTACTTTCTGTTGTTGTACCTCTTCCTGAAGTGGCTGCTCTAGCTCCATTTCTTTCTCCTTGCCTTTGCTAGAGGTTTGCTCTGTAGCTTTGACTCCCTTCTGATGTGCTGTGGAGGATGAGGCAGCTGCTCCCACTTGAGTGCTTGGAAGAGCAAATACCTGTGCAGAAAGCTCTAAGTCAGCCATCTTTAGGAGATTTCTTCGTGCTCTTTCATTTAATTCTTCTTGTGTGACAGGTTCCTCTAAGGTGCCTCTCTTCCATTTTGTTTGATTTACATATTTTTCTATGTGAGGCAACCTCACATGGTCATAACTGGACAGCCTATACTTGACCCTTCTTAAGGTTATGAAGTGATTGGGGCCATAAGGTTTCCAGAGGAAACTGGTCTTTAAGCCAAGGCCTTCTAGCATTTTGTCTGCCTCTTGCCAGCCTTCCTCCCTTTTGTTATAAATAAAGTGGCCCAATTGGTTTCTTACCTTCAGCTGTGCTTTCTTGCCTTTGCCTGAAAAATTCCTCACATCAGCATTCCCAAACTGCCTGAAGTATTCAAGGGCAAACAACCTCATAGGCACATATTTGGGCAGTTTGTATGGGGGTAACTCATAGCCGTATATTCTAATAACGGTGTGGTTTTGGTAAAAATACAAATCCCCAATGCTGTATACTTTGGACAACTCAAGGATCCTCTGCATCTCATCGGTTATTCTTGGAGGAGGTGAGCTCAGGAGTAGAGACATGGCTGGGTGGATAAAAAGGTCTATAAACTCACAGTAAGTGTATGGAGAATAGGGTGTGCAGTGAATAGCTGAGGTCCAATACTCTACTGACCTTGGATTTCCTTGTGCATCCACTCTTTTCATAGCAAAAGAAAATTTCTCATGTTGATAGTATAAAATCAAGTGGTAGATGTAGGAGGAGTATCTGAACACCCTTTCCCTTGATAGGTTCATCAATTGCTCATGCATTTTGTCTGATATATAGGTGGCATAGTCATAGCAGATTGGAGTTTTGCCAGGGGAAAACATGAGCATCATCACCAATACAGTTTCATCAACATACTCAATTGAGTTATAACCCAGAATGGGACTGATCATATCTGCAAGGTCCCTGCCCAATGGGTTGAGGTAAACATGAGAAATGGGAGGGTACTCCACAGTATCAGATTTAATATATAGCTGGTTCAGCTTGGTGATCTGAGCATCTGTCATCTTAGCTCCTTGCTTTATCAGATCAATCAAAGATAAAGGAACCAATTTCTTCTCAGTTTTGAATTGCAGCGTCTCTCTGATGGCCTCGGGGGTAATATAGAAAAAAACTGAGCCTGAAGGGTCAAGCACATCCCTCTGAGTGGCATCATAACCATCAGCACACAGGTGAATTAGGTCAGGAAATGGATTGACCTGAGGAAGCTTGAAGATTGGGAGGAAGGAATCCCAAATGCCCAATACATCTGTTCCAGTCTCATGTTTAATCTTTAATTCATTTAACAGGTGGATGTGGAACTTGCTGCGCATTAGAAATTCCTCTGAGATTTGATAATCCAAATCTGTTAATGCCTTCCACTCCAATTCTCTCTTAGGGGCATTTAAAGGGGCAACATTGAGGGCCACAAGTGCTACTGGTGTATCCATGGTTACTTTAAAACTATGCTTATATGTAAATTAGTGTTACTGTGCAAAGTAACAGAAAAGAGTGTTTCTTGAAAGGAGAGGTGATTTGTTGAGAAACAAAGGACAAAATGGTCAATTGCAGCAATTGAAATACTGCAGGAAGCACTAAAAGGGAAAATACTTGTCCTTAACAGACTTTTTTCACAGTAATTTGGTGTAGTTCGGGTTCCCTGTTCATGATTGCGCGAACAGAATGTAGGTTTTGCGAAAGCTTTTGTAAACAAGGCTTAGCCGGTGAATTTCGACCTTATAACTTCAAATGGGAACTAGGCACAGGGGATTTGCCAGTCAATTATATGTTTTTCTGTGTTTTAAGTCAATTTAGGCAATTTTCAGAAAAAACCAGGCACAGAGAGGATTTACAGGGATCAATACCTGGTATACTGACAGTCCTGGTCACAAATGCAGGTGGATTGGCGCGCCGATGGCTTCCAGGTCGAATTCAGCAGGTTGGCGAGAGTTTGGACGTAAACTACATGAAGAAGACACAACAGTCGTTTTTGCAAAAAGTTCAAAAAACGCGAAATTTTGGCCAAAATATGGATTTTTGGAACATTGGAGCCCTTTTTTGGATGACGTCAGCATGACGTCATTGGGTGGGGCCAAGGTTGGATGACGTCAGCATGACGTCATTAGGTGACGTGGCAGTTTAAGAGTGGTCCACGGGGATGGTGAGGTGGCGGACAGGTGGAGCAATGACGGACGAGGGCGCTGACACGGCGATGACGTAGCAGTGATGCTGGTAGTGACGTTGGCAAGGTGGGTTGGCGGAGACCGAAACCGTAGGCGGTATGATATCGCACCGCCTTTCATACGGAAGCGGAAATGTCAGAGGGGGCTCTGATACGTTGTGGGGGTGACGCATGGCAGAGGCCTGACGTCACCCTCTGACAGATATCGGAAGGTAACTTACGGACGTCGGGGCCAGTCCGATATGCGTGTGGGCCATTGGATGAAAGGCGCCCGATCAGACGGTCGACGGGCCAATGACTTGTCCGGACGATACAGCGTCGGGCGGGCAATAAAATATGTATTTTTCATGAAATTCGTGCCCAGCGGGACTTTGGAATTTTGGCGAATTTGTATGGTTTTTCAATGTATTTCTTTATAAAATCGCGCATAGCTCCAAGACTTTGGATAAGTCAGAAAAAATGGGTTTTTCATGTAATTTTGCCGTTTGAGCGGGTTAGGGGTGAAAATGGGTTTTTTACAAGGTTTTTTTAGCAAATGAAGGGTTGAATAGGTTAAATGATTTCTGAAGGAGGAAAAGAGGTAAGGCTTGGGGTTCTTAAACTGATGTCAATTTAATTCCCTAGTAGTGAATCATATGGCTATAATGCCAAGGGGGGGGGGATATTTATAGAATGCTTGGGGTTTATACACCATGGTGTTATAA
>APFE030176816.1:0-12613 GCA_000404065.3 Pinus taeda
TTCATTTTTTTTTAAATAGTGAAAAACTATATATTATTACTTTCAAAAAGCGTAAAGGGAAGAACAATGCTGACACTTTCAAATTATAAATTCAAACCTTATAAAATTTAAATGATTGGAATTTCTTTAGATGCAAGTTGGTTTTTTTTGTTTGTTTGTTTGTTTTTTGTCTTTAATATTGACTTTTTCAATCATAATTCATGTGTATGTTTGTGTTTAACTTATAATCAAATCAACATTGGCTTTTTTTAATGTGATGAAAGTGGGGTAGTAATATTGCCTCATTGAAGTTGAAGTCTCTTCAATAACATGTTTGTATTTATATTTGTGTTTATGGTTTGCTAACTTACATACTGTTGGAAAATGTAACTAGTTTCGGTCTTCATAATTGTCATTATACTCATGTCAATATGTATATCTTATGTGACAAGAAAAAGAAAGAAAAATATTAGTTTGCTAACTTACATACTGTTGGAAAATGTAACTAGTTTCGGTCTTCATAATTGTCATTATACTCATGTCAATATGTATATCTTATGTGACAAGAAAAAGAAAGAAAAATATTATTCTAGTGTAAGAGTGTCATGCTTCTTTAGATTGGTCTTCTAGGTAAAGCATGTTCTTCATGCTTCTAGGGTTTTTCATAAGATTTATTATCATTAGTCAAGAAATTCAATGTCATGTATATACAACCCATCTAGGTAAGATGTACCATGTAAAAGAATTTATTTTGAGTCAAGACAGTCAAAATAAGCCTCTTAGCACAAGTCGGCCCTGCGAGAGACAAGTCAGCACGAAGAGGGCTATTCAACCTCCACAAATGAGTATAAATAGAAGTTGCTCGATCTCATTTGGAAGCCAATTCGATTTGCATTCAAGAAGTCTGATCTGAGATGTGAAATTCAAGAAGAAAGTCAAGAAAGGCAAGGAGAAACGAAGTTGAAGCAAGAAGGAAGGAGAATCAATCTTTTGGTCAATTTTTTCCTTATTTATCTCTCATACATGCGAAGGTTCTGAGCTATTGTAGGGGTTGAAGTTACAGACCTACTGCAGGTTCGAAATATTGTAGTTGTGGACAATTTTTTTGAGTTAGGTGTAATTCTGGAAGGGTTTGATTCTTGTTGACTTTGACCTAATTGAAAGGGCTTCTTGGAGGGCTAACTTGGTGCTAGGAGGTCTTCGTATTGAGGTTTGGGTCTTGGTTTTCTCATTTGAAGCAGATTTTATAAGAGGATATTTTCTGGGTTTTCCCCTTGGAAGGGTTTTGCCCTGACTTGGAGCTTAATTTTTGTGTCCATTATCTTTTTTTGTTTTTGTTTTTTTTCGTAAGCTTGGTAGGACCCTCTCATTTTTGAGTTTTTACATGTTCGTTATTTAACCCATTTCCGGGGAGGGTAGCACAAGAATCGAACCCAAGATCTCCGGTTTGGTGAGACTTCATTTCTACGGCCATTGCCACTTGAGCTACCCCATGCAGACTTTTGTGTCCATTATCTTCACTGTTTTTGTTCTTGATAATTGTTTGATGAATGAAGAAGATCTAATAAAGAAACACAATAAAATAAATAAAGTTCACAAGCAATTATTAAGGTTAAGGAGAAATTGAATTAATAATTGCCTTACTGCATTCTCCAACATGGTATCAGAGCTAAGGTGAACAAGAGAAGGCAACTAGAATATCATCTTGAAGAGTTTGTTTGTTAAGGGGAATCATTTGCAGAAGGACACAAAGAAGAATACCCATTGATCATGAAGGAAGGTCACCACATTGAAGAGGACCTCATCATCAAGCTCTCATTGAAGAAAGGAAAGACAAGTTATTATTGAAGATTCTCTAGTGCGTCATCTTGAAGAAGAAAGCAACAAAGAGTCTTGGGATCATCATTTACTCTTTGAAGCTATTTGAAGATATCATTATTGAAGGCATCTTAGAAGACATCATTCTAGAGTATCTTTGAGGTCTCCTTGAAGGTCTTGAAAGCATTAAGATAGTTGAAGTCATCATCAAGAATGAAAGAATTTTGGTTAAGAAGTATTAGATTGTCTTCTATGTCTCAATCTATTGATCACATGGATAAATTTTGTGAGGAAATCACAAGAGAGGATTGACTTGGCACTCACAAAGAATGAAGTAATGGAATATGTTCTTGGTGAAGTTGCTAAACCAAGTAAAGTGAAGACTCAAGAATTAGCAAAGTACAAGAAGGGAGAAGTAAGAGCACAAATGATCATTGTTGAATCCATTAAAGATCATCTTGTTCCCTTTGTTGCTGATTTGAAGACATCAAAGGCTATGTATGATAAGTTGTACTCTATAAGTACATTAGGTTAAAATGTTTCCTTGAGGAATCAACTACATAGAATAAGGAAATCAAAGGATAGAGACATGGCCACCTATCTAATGAAGATCTCACAAATAAGAGACCAGTTGCAAGAGCTTGGGGAGACTATTATAGACTTTGAGATCATTGTTTGTGTACTAAATGTTTTGCACTTGATTGGAGTAGATTTGAAACTAGCATCTACTCAAAGAAAGATACCACATATTTTGATGAATTGTGGAATCAATGTATCTTGGAAGAATCCTGGATCAAGGAAAATGATGACACTGATTCAAATGAACGATCTCAAGCCTTCATTGCAAGAACTAAGAAGTTGAAGAAAGGGAAGTTTGGAGAGTCCAAGAAGAAAACAGAGATGGCCAAGATTTAATGCTTTAGATGTAATGAGTATGGACACTTTAAAAGGGATACTCCGAACAATAAAGTGAACAACAAAAGGAAGGAAAGAAGTGAAGCTCACATAGCCGATGAAAAGGGCTAACCAAAGCAAAAGATGAAAGGAGAAGATCCCAAGGATCTTTATTATTAAAGGAAGTCTCATATCTGTCAGGTTCTTTATGAAATTTGTCTTTCTTTTACTAAGTAGAAAGTAGGAGAGCATGCATAGTTGCATTCTCTAATAGTAGTCTTGATTTTTGTAAATGCATGGCAGATAAAAGCACACGATAGTAGAAAAAAATGAATCTACTTATTTATTTTTCTTTAAGATATATCATCTAGTTTAAAGAGAATGAGAAAATTGCAACCATATTGCATATTATTGTTCATCCAAGCATTTTCTAACATCAAGTTAGAGGTAGTCATTTTGCAAGAAGGATCACCAAGATCCTATAAGAATCATCATTATGGAAGATTCTTGGAAGCAATATTATGAATGGTATATATTCCATCTAGTATGGTAACAATACATTTGAAGGATGAAGGAACATAAATGGTCAAATTTGCAGTGTGAAGGGCATTGTTAGCATTAGGTTTACAACTTCATGTTAGGTCAAGGATGTCAATCCATCTTTTTTGTAAGTCATAATCATGAAAAGGGGGGTGTTGTGTTCATCATAAGGATGGTTAAACCTAGGGAAATGTGTCATTTACGTCCTTTTTACTAACCCTGAGTTTATGCAAAATTATACCTTATGATATGACCTATAGCAAAAAATCAGTTTAACGTTACAAAAACATTTCGTAGTGCTTTTCGAAAAATATAAAATTTATTTTTTGACTCGTTAAACTGTCTATTCTGAGCGTCCAAGTGGTGTTTTGTCAAATAATGGTCCTTCCCTTGCATGAAGTGACATTTTCCAAGAGTTTCGAGCCTGTTCGAGCCATTTTTAAAGAAACCCTAGTTTACTATGTTTTTCCCAATATTTATTTTCCAGCAAACCAAGAATTGCTATTTTCTAGTGTAGAAAGAAGGTAAATTGTTTTGCGATCCTCTTTTGAGTTATTTCAAGGTCAGTAAAGGTGTTACAGGTGTTGGAGCTTGGAAAAATGGGTTGTTCTGGCGATGTGAAGAGGTTTGACCCTGATGGAATGTACTTTGAAGTGCACCCTGGACCTTTTCAGAAGTGTAGGTTGGGACCTTGTCTTTCAACGATTTAATGGATACAACCTTAGTTGGTGCCATGAATTTGTCTTCTCTTTCAATGATAATACAACAAAAATTAGGACATTAAAGTTCCTTGTCACCGAAGAATCAATTGCTAAAGCAACAGGGTTACCAACAAAGGGACATAGGTGGTTTAAGAAACAGAGGTCACTGAATGTATATTTAAACTTCTTCTTGAAATAAGAATGCCAAAATCAAGATTGGTATACAGGGGTCCTCCAAAGTAAGTTGAAACCTCAATGGGCTATTGCAGTCAGGACTGTCTAGTTGTTCTACACTTGTGAGGGTAGGTATTCTAAAGCTTACCTATACCACATGAGATTCCCTTGTCACTTAGCAGGTTTTAGGAAAATGAATTTGCCTTATTTCCTACATCAAAATTTATTGAAAGTGTGTAGTAGAGCAAGAAAGGGACCTAAATTACAAACTCATGATATTTGTCATCACAATCTTATTAAGATTTTATATAACTGTGAGCTAAATAAACAAGTGGAACAATTAAGGAAAATTAGAGAGACGAACCCAAACCCACTTGTACCTAGAAGATCAAAAGGAGGCCAAAACATAGCTTCTCCTCAAGATGCTGCCCATGAAACCAAAGGAGAATCTAGTCAACCTTAGGTTGAAAAGCATGAGGAGGTCCCTGTAAAAATGTCAGAAGTTGAGGTTGAGGTTTATGAAGGAAGAACTAGAAGCCAAAGAAGTCAACAAATGAATTTTGAAGAGGAAGAAATAAAATAGGGAAGTTCAAAGAACAAAAGGGTAAACAAAAAATCAAAGCAAAAGATAAGGAAGCCGAGATAATTAGCATTCTTGGCAAGAGGCCTCACACTCGACCTACTAACAAGCTTAGGTGGAACTTCAAGGCCATAATGAATCCCAAATACAAATAAGCAATCATCATCCTTGATGAAGAAGAAAAAACAGAGCAGGTTTTAGAAGGTAAGAAAAGATAAAGAAAAATAGAGTATGTTGAGAAAGGAAAAAACAAAACCCTAAAAATTGATAAAATCTCACTAAAGCCAACTAGGAGGGTGAAAAGGAGTCAAGACAAGTTGGGCATCCTTGCTCAAGTTGCAGAGGACATAGGGAAGTGATTAGTTGAATCTAGGAGACAATGTATAGTGCAAACCCTAATTTTGTTACACCAAACCCTAGTATATATTTAACATTTTGGTTTACCATGGTCAAATGATCAAGCAATAATCTTTTTGAGTATGTTGTGGTAATATATCATATATTTTTGTGCCCTGAGGGGTACGAGTCAACATGAGGAAAGTAAGCAGTAAAGAGGGAAGACAATTACACAGTTTTGGCATCATTTCCAGGTTCATGTATCAGTTGGCTACAAGGAGGGAATGCGAGTTAAAGCTTCATAGTTTAAGATGGTAAAGAAACAGATTGTTCCATATCCTATCTTGCAACAAATAGCTCGTTCTTCTTCCAGGATACTAGCAACAGAAGCGTATAACAACCTTTGTACTCTATTTTGACAAAGGATTATGTACTAGATTAGTGGTTTGAATAGATTAGAGGATATGATTTTTTGTAATTTTGTCAGTTAAACTTTCAAATACTATGTAAATATTTTGTAATCACTGGTACCATACTTCAAGGAGATAAATTCTATTGTAATTTCTATAAATTGCATTAGGAATATGAAGAAAGGTTTGGATTTTCTAAAAATTATAATTTCATTGTATGTGTGTTTTGAATGCTTCAATCTTTTCATTTACCAAGATCAGTAGATTATAAACAATGATATAAAAATTCATGAGATAGTGGATGTTAGTATGTATCTATGTGTTTTTGAATTTCTCCTTCAATAATCTCATAACTACATTTCCTTTGAATGTTTGGAAAGTTAAATTAATTCAAAATTCATTATATTTTGATGCTTTGAGTTTGGTTTTCAAAGGTTCTCATTCTGATCCTCTGAAGCCACCTTAGGATTCATTGTGCATGCCCTATTGTGGTGGACCATGTTTCTTCTTCTTCACCTATCTACGACAAATGGAAAAGGTCTAGGATTTTCTATCCACCTTGCCTTTATCAATCCTGATTAGAAAACTAGCATCTTGGTAAATTACCTTAAAAAAATTAGCTATTTGACTCCATCACCCAATGCAAACTATTGATTTCAGGCCCAAACAGACCCTACATCAACACAACCTATCCAAAATATCTAGATAGTGTGAAAGTTAGTGAGATCCCTCTCTGGATTGAAGGGGCTAGCCTTCAATCTACAAGTTGGAGTGAAAAGGTTACCTTGGGAATTTCTCTCCTACAACCAAGAGAAACTTTCTAAGTGATAACAAAGGGCATAGTAAAAGTCTTTCTAGTTCTTGGGAAAAGGAACTTAGCTTCGACAGTTACAAGAAGCAAGCTCGTTCAAAGGATGGCTAGATGGTTGTATGAAAGAAAGGGTATGCATATTCTAAATAGCTCCTCTCTAGGTTAAAGTTCATATATATAAGAATCTTGTAGAAAGAGTTGAATATAAAAATGTGCTCGGTAAATCTACTAGATGACTGCATGATGCTCGAAAGAATAAATTTAACATGTGTCATGCGGAATTAGTCGTTCTTGCGGACAAGACAGACCTTCCTAGAATCTAATGAAGACCTAATGACAAACAAACCGACCAGACACTATCTTTCTCTAAATGAGCTTTATAAATAATGGTAAACAAATGTGTTTAAGGGCCTACCTCATGTCCAACGCAAGTTCGGAGATGCCTTCGCTCCTTTGATCCAAGTAAGTTCCTTCGTCGCAAACCTGCAAGCAAAAACAAGGCAAACGATTAAATAGCACCTAAATATCCAATATTATAAAACATATTTAACATGAAAGTCAAGGAGTCCATGAAACAAATAGCATAAGATACTTGTTGAGAAAAATGAGTTGATTGTATTAATTCAAAAGAGAAGAACCTTACAACCTTTGCCTTGACGCTGTACAAGCTCCTCCCAGGGTCCAACAAGAAGTCTCCTTTACTTTGACAAGCTTCACTCACTCCCTAATGAAGCCAAAAAGGTATGTGATCTCTCCTCTTAATCTCAAATAGGAAGTCTTGATTTCACTAGCATTTACCCTCAAAACTTCAGCTTCTAACCTCTCTGGCCACTGACCCAATGCCTCAATTTATAGTGCAATGGAGATCAGTTACCAGCTCCTCCTTCAAAGGGTTAGAGTCCTCCTTCAAAGGGATAGCTCCTCTCAACAAGGGATTAGTTCCTCCTATGATGGGATGCATGAACCACTTGGAGCGAACAATCCACGTAACAAATGCTTCTAGAAAACTTTAGAATTAACCCAAGATGAGTTTTTTAAGATAAAGATTGCGCCTTTTGACTTTTACAGGGATATGCACCTTTCCCTTTACATACAGAGCGTATAAGTATGCAGATACCTTGAACAAAAGGTGCGGGCCCGCAGGCAAAAGTAAGAGAAAGTGCGGAACCAGAGTTACATTGCTTTTTTGATGTCTTTCTCTCTTTTCTCAAGCTTGTTTTGAAGAGCTGAGGTTTAAGACTTGCTTAGGAAGCTGGTATAGGTGATGATAGGCCTACACCGACTGCAAATAATTAGGTTGACGATATTTTTGTGTAACAGATTGCCCCCTAAAGTGCGAAGTCTGTAGTATATGAGGATTTTTCATTTATCATATAGGAAGAGTGAGGTGCTTTATCATTTCGAGGATCATCTTGCAGAGAGCATGGTTGGAACCTGTAAAAACATTCAATGCAAAATATATATATGAGATCATATCATCGCTGAGGTAGGAATTCCCATACTCAGATAAGAACTGACTAAGAGACTGAAAACTGACTAGAAGACTAACTACTGCTCTGATATAGGAATGATCTCGTAACACATCATAAGTAAAGACACATGTGGACACAGTATGGACGCAGCCATCTGTTTATGAATAGTCCATATAATGAATACAAAAGTCCTCGCAACCTGGATGGTGGAAACTAGATCCAGGGTCTTCATTTCTACGTCTCGAAACAGTACGATTCTATCCATGTGATTGAATGTGTCGAAGTCGAACATGGTAGAAACCGCTTGATTACTAGTCAATGATGTAAACCGTTAACAAGCGTGAGAGAAACCACCAATAATGACAATGGCCCTCAAAGTACTCAGCATAATCCATGAAATGTGATAAGATGTGTTGATGTCGAACATGTCACGGAATCCTTTCATCAAAAGTCAATGATGTAAACTGTCGTCAAAGGCAAGAAACCTGCCATTGAGGCATGCAGATTCCAAGGTACTGACGATTCCTAGATCATCTTTCTAGATAATGAGTCGGAGTCGATAGAAATCGATCCATCGTAAGCAAGCTCACGACACGAAATCATAGATCAAGTTGAAGAAATTTAGTTGCAAGGACTGACTCAGGGATGGTCAAGATGGATGACAGACATTTTGCAGATGAATATGGCTTATTTGCACTGAGCTCTTGAATACATAATGACACGACAGATGGTTTGGTGATGATTGACCCAAAGTTAATACCCAGAAACCGGCTGAAGACTTTCAATATGGTTCGATCAACTGTTAGGTAAAGGATTTCCCAACCCAGGTGAATGAAAGTGTCGTGTTCAAGAGTGGTTATAAAGTATGACAAACAAACTCGTTTTTCTCTCTTTTCCCCCACCATTTCTGGCAAGTACCTCTTTATTTTTTACAAGCTTGAGGAGGATAACATATGCTTGATTATAAGCTCACCCTTCGGGTGAGTCCAACTTATTTTAAATGCGAACCCTAAGAAGGAGTGGTTCGTTCCTGTTTGTAATAGAACAGGTCCTTTACTGTCGAATTTTAACGAGTCCAGTATAGGAGAAACTCGACGTTTTTCATTTTTAGAGAGTCTGAAAAAACTAAAGAAGACTCCAGGGTTTGACTTTTTCGTAAATTTGTGTCTCCCAAGCCCGAAAAAGTATAAAATAATACTTGAGAGAACTGCTTGATCTTTGACGATCAAGGAGTACTTTTTGTTATTAGTGTCTTTGATCCAAAAAAGTAAAATAGCGACCAAGGACACGTCATTTTATAACCAATA
The DNA here is from genome assembly GCA_000404065.3 of Pinus taeda. Classification (NCBI taxonomy): domain Eukaryota; kingdom Viridiplantae; phylum Streptophyta; class Pinopsida; order Pinales; family Pinaceae; genus Pinus; species Pinus taeda. Next base: position 9,023 of record APFE030176816.1, read on the forward strand.
TCAAATTTGAAACGACAAAAATCCGGCGATCTTTTTATGTTTTTACAGTCGAAAAAGAGCTGTAAATCGACCGTCTTTTGATTCCGTTTTAACGAGTTTAAAAGAGAAACTCGGCAATCTTTTCATGTTTTAGGAGTCAGAAAAGGGCTTAAAAGGTGACTCTGGTTGAAAATGATCGATTTCACCTGAATAATCCTGTTATCTTGCACAAAAACACGAACATTATCATACCTGCTTGAAAGAGATAAAAACGTCGAAAAAATACCTTTTTAAAGTGAAACATAAACAAATTCGAATTTATTTACTCAAAAAACTTATAAAAACGAGGTTTTACAATTCATTTTTACCATTTGTGATTTGGGTGAGGAAATAGTGCTTTTGCCTTGAAAACTTCCCGAGAGGATTGCGAAGAATCCAACCGTCAGAATCGGACACCGTCTTCACCAAGTAATCCACATCATCCTCCTCTTGTTTTTCATCCATTTAGTTTTTCATTTTAGTCATTTATTTGATTTTTTAGGAGGGTTTTTGGGCGAAAAACCCACGCTCGGGGTACGCAGGTCCACCACTGCGAACCTACAGACCCCGACTTTTTCTCCATTGGGAGAAAGGTCGGGGTCCACACCTTCCCTTTAGACAAAGTGCGGTCCCACGCACTGTGTCTAAAGGCAGGGTGCGTACCCCGACGCAAGGGTTTCAAACCAAGAATCCTCAAAATTGGACCAAAAAAAAACTTTTCTAGCATGCTAAATAATCTTTTGGCTTGATGTAGGGAGTACATCATGCTAGATTGGAGAGAACGCGAGCACGAGGATGTGGACGCAGCCGCATGGAATCATCAACCTTCGCTTGATGCATTGAGGGCACGCGGACTGTACAAATACTGGGCCATTCCTGGCATGAGGGCTCAGGTGGACTTTTTGCAGTGGATAGTTGACAGGTGGAACATCCAGGACCAATGCTTCTTGATTGGTGGCCACCAGCTCGAGATTGAGCTGGCGGACATATATTTTTTGACCTGTTTGCCTAAGAGAGGCATTGACTTGACCCTGTTTGGGGCTAGGGCGGGTGGCCAGTCCGTCGATAGCCTTCGATTAGAGTACTGCAACAGGCAGTCTCGAGACAAAGGGATAGACATCAAGTACATAACCCTTCCTGAACTGAAAGTAATTGCATTCACTGTTACTTGACTTTGCGGGGTTGCCGCTTTACACATTGCCACCGGATCCCAGATGCGTATGGAAGTCGATTGCTTTCAGGGCACCGTTTTCAACTGGTGCAATGCTGTGTTGGCCAGCGTGAAGGGCCAATTGACCAGGGCCAAGAACGGACGGCTAAAGACTTTTGGTTATGGTGCTATAGTTGTCAGCTTTGGCCTGGAGCGGATTCCTATGCTCATCCCACAGCACCTCACAGTTATACCCGGGCATCCCCGAGAGCCTAGACTGATGCGATGGGTCGCAGTTATGGCCCATCATCCTGACAAGGGGACCGAGGTCATCCGGTTCAAACCTAAGTTCTTCTAGTGGTTGGAACATCAGGTCTTTTCTATCCAGGACTTTCCATATACTAGGATTGACTTTCGTGGAGACCCAAACATGGCTCTTCCTCCAGGAGAGCAGTGGGATGACTCAGGTAATCATTTTAAACTTTTCCTAATGTTAATTTTTATTATTTTTATATCGTCTCAAAACTGATAGTAATAATTTTAAAAATACAGATGTGGGTCCACAGCGACCAGCCACTCTCCGGCCTTTCGAGAGAAGGCAAACACTTGCACCAGCTCCAGCCCCACAGGAAAAATCAGCAGAGACCTTGGCTGAGTTGGAGAGTCACCTAGAGCGCCTGACAAGGGACATTCCCGAGACGAGCATAGACGACATCCCTCGTCGGCTTCAGCACTATGTGATCGGAGTCCCAGGACCTTTTAGGAGGTTCCTTTGTAAGGTGGCCCGTGCAGTGGTTTCGTATCGAGATCATCACCAGTGATGGGATGATCGCTTATGTAGTCACATGTGACATTTTGCTTTTTGTACCTATCATTTTTGTCGATCATAAGGTGTTTTGCAACCTATGATCGAAGACGATGTATTTTTTGACACACTCCTATATATATATGATATCGTTATTACTGGCTTGCCTTGTTAAACATGTTATGGAATGTTTTTAAATTTACCTGTATGATTATCGCACATGTCTACTTAACACTTGAGAAGCAACTACATCTGCTAATGTATTTAAAGATCTTGGAATATGTTGATATTCAATGTAATCAAATTCACGTTCCAAGAGACGCACTCTCAAAAATAATCTTAATAAAATTGGATTTCTAATGGCGTATACTCTATTAAGCTGTAATACAACGAGTTCAGAATCCAACCTCACTATCAAACTCCGAATCCCGAATGAAATAGATTTAGATAATAACTCCACCATTGCACTATATTTTGCAATGTTGTTCGTTGTTTGACCGAGGCTTACCCCATGCATAGATAATAACTCGTCAGAGGGCGAATAGATAACTGAAGCTGCGGAAGAAATGTTCCGCGTACTACGACAAGCGCCATCAGCGTAACCAATAAATGTTTGAAGAGGCGTCGACATCTGCGACATCAAACGTAAAACCAAGATAAGTAGGAATAACGATGAAAACCCAATCTCTAAGCTAATGCACACTTTAATCTAAAACACACCAGCTAAAAGAAAAACTAACCTACTAACGAATCTTCACACTCGATTTAAGCATAATATCTCTTCAGGTAAAGACCATTTCTGGGTTTACCTAAAGAGACCCAGTCAAAGTCTACCAACTCATATGCCCCTTTCACTAGCTTTCGCTTGACAACAAAAGGACCATGCCACATAGGCATGAATTTTCCAGTGCCCAATTTATCATTCGCATGATCGTACAAGAGGACTAAATCTCCTTCCAAAAAATTTCGAGGGGTTACATTTTGATCATACTGAGCCTTAATACGTTTGGCATGAGATTCGATCGCTAATGTAGCATCGCGGCAATTCTCATCTAGCTGAGCTAAGTATAATAAATGTCTTTCCTCTTTGGAAGTAGCTGGAAGTAATTCGATGGCCATTTCGCAATGACGGGATTTCGCATTTTTCAATAGGTAGCACGGCTTTCCAAACCATAAACTAGTTGGAAAGGAGTGAACCCTATTGATGTTTTGACTGAGGTTCGGTATGCCCACAACGCTGAGAATAACATGTTGTGCCAGTTCGACCGATGAATCCCAATGATCCGCCGGATCATGATGACTAAGACTTTTTTGATAGCTTCAACCAGACCATTAGCTTGCGGATAATAAGGAGTTGAACTGTCATGGTGCAAGCCACGCTGGTCTGTAAGTTCTGTCATCATAACGTTTCGAAAATGATGCCCATGGTCAGTGATAATGCTTGTGGAACACCAAATCTAGCAATTATATGATTGAATACGAAAATTGCAGTTGTTTTGCCGTCTGCCTCAAATGTAGGCATCGCCTCAGCCGACTTAGTAAAATAATCTACCGCGAGGATAATGTACGCATGCCCCCCGGCCGAGTGAGGGTTACATGTAATATAATCGATACCCCA
>APFE030176817.1:1265-26393 GCA_000404065.3 Pinus taeda
TTTGGTGTGACTATCTGTTTTTCTTGTTCATGCACATTATTTTATGGTACTGACATACAAATTAATGATCAATATCTGAAGATTAAATTGAAGTATAAATCAGGAAGATATATTGAAAATAATTTAATAATACTGATTCACCCCCCCTCTTAGTATTATTTCCAACACTTGTGAGGAAAAATCTATACCCAAAAGGAAAGTTCTTTTCCTAAATTCTCGAGTATAAGATTGTACTATTTTTCCTTTATCTTGCCTAAAGTTCTACCAATCCATAATAGCTTTCTGCATGTATGATAAAGGATAAATTTTCCTTCTTATTGCAACAACAAAATCATTCCAAGAGGATAAAACCTTACCATGTTTCTTCATGTCCTCTTAAATTCTGGCTTCCCACCAAATTAATGTTGCACCTTCCAATCTACGAGAAGCAGTTGAATCTTGGTTTCATCATCTTTGATTCTTTGAATCATGCAATACACTTCAATCTAACAAATCTAATTTTCTAATCTCTCTGCACTTACTTCTCCATTCTACATAGGCAATTCAAAATTAATATCAATCTCAAGCAAAGGATTTTTACCATGACCCCTTGGTGAATTGGGATGTGCTTGTGAAGGGGTAGAAGACGTTGAAGATGAGGATGAAGATAAGGATTAGGATGATGATGGAGGTGAAGTTGGTGGTTTGTCACCATTCCCTCCATTCTCTTTTGGAGGTTAGTCTCATTTTCCTCCATATCCTTTTGGAGCATTTGAGATCTCTCCATACAGTCTGGAATTCCTCTCCTCATACAGAACCTCAGCCATCTCTGACATCTCAAAGAATGTTTTTCCAAAAGTCTTCTCAACTTCAAACATCTCCTCAAGAACTTCTTCACATGCCATGACTATTGAAGCTTGACGAGTTTTTGTTCTCCTTGAAACAATTTGAGATCATGGCTCCAAAAATTATCCTTCTCTTGTTTTAATATTCAACCTTGTAAGCATCAGAAAAACACTTACAAACAAATCAAGTCTTCACAGTAACCTAGGCTCTGATACCAAAATGATTTCTAAATGTGTAAATTTTAAAGATTTTTAACAATTTTCAAGTTAAATTTATATGTGTTTTGGGCAGTGGATTAGTTTCCTAAACACATAAACAAGTAAATTATAACCAAAATTTACAGCCAAAGAGAGACCAATAAACATATCTAAAACACATAACACAAATCATGATAAAGGAGTTCAACCCTCTCATGGGCTACATCTCCTAGTCTAGCTTCCAATGCAGAGCCTCTTTTATTAAAAATGCTCAAAAGTTTGTTTACATGCTTTAAACATCTCAAATAGTCGAACTAGTGTGGTCAATGGATCCAACATTGTTAAAAACCCCCACTTTTATTCTTTTTGCACCTCATTTGGCCAAAAATTGAGAAATTTATGACTTTTTCTTCATTTTCCCCAATTCTGCAGCTAACCTTCTCCAATTTGGCCTAAACCCAGCTTGAGCGCCCCAGACATGGAACTGACACACAAACCTAGCCTATATTCCCGCTTGGCAAACAAATTTGTAGGATGTTTAAATATGCCATTAAGCCCCCAATCCTAATTTTTTTGGTCACATGGCGGCCATAAGACCGCATAGGTGACTGAGGATTCTAGGCTTTGTCTAGCCCCCTACATTGGACCTTGGTTTTATACTGCGCTGGAAATCGTGGGTTGGCCCCCTCGTGAGTTGGCCCCCTTTCGTGTGTGCACTGTTGGTTATATGGCGGCCATATGACCTTGGGATGTCTCCTTGGGGCTGGTCCCCATCCAACATATCCATGCCCATGGTTTTGTGAGGGGTGATACGACCCTAGGGTAGCCCCCCATGGGTTGGCCCCTCTTAACTCTGTCGCTCTGTCATAATGCTGGGTTCTGACTGCATTATGGTCACCGCTGTAACCATGGGATAGGCTAAGACCTAGCTCTTGACCCCCCTCCTATGATCCCATGGCGTTGGGGTGGCCAGGGTCTATGGCTTAGCCCAACGCCCCTCCCTTAATTACGTATTTTATAAAACTTAAATACAATAATTTTTAAAAAGGAACATATGTGACGCTTTGGTGCAGGCCTTGGTTAATATGTGTGAGGTCTCGGTTTCAAACCTTGTAGAAGTAGCTTGGCCTCATAACAAAATTTTGGTTGGCCATGAGGAGGCCACATGGCAATGCCACGTGGCAACACCATGTGGCAACCACTGGTTGGCCCACATGGCACTCCCTCATTGGGCCACCACACCAAATCATCAACTAATAGAAAACCACCATGTCACAACCAATAAAAATCACCAAATGGAACAAAACACATTGTGCCAAGTGTGAACCATGCATTGGCCGATGGAGGACCAATGAACATGCCAAGTCATGGCCTAGTTAGCATACAGATTGCTAACTGGGAATCCTTGCAACCTAAATTTCAATTTTTTTTAACTATTTTCCAATTCAATCAGAACGCGATATCAGGAGCATCAGATATCAGTTTTGAGTGAAATGAATTGCATTGGGTTTAGATAGTCGAGATATATCCAATTGTTCACTTTTCTAGTTGTGTTGCACACTTTGAATTTTGAGCACTATTTTGATCTGTTGGATCATGATGTCCATTTGCTTTGCCTTTATAGATCAAATTGCATGATTTTCTACAGGAATTCCTTTTAAATTTTCTCCTACTTCATCGCCTTCTTCATCATCCAACCATCGTATGATAAGGTACCTGTATTTTCAATTCACTCATGTCAAGACGACATCAACTTGAAAAACCTCTTAGCCTAATATGATGCATTCTGACTGATGGACTGAGCCAAAACCAAGTATCAAGGTGGAAAGGAGGGTTCAGTGACTATGCATTGTGTAGTTCCAATAGCCAGGGTTGAGACTTAAGGCCTGAGATTGCGCAATGCATAGTTCAAGCTAGGTTAAAGGACAAATTTGCATAGTTTTGGTAGCAAGTGGGACAGGCTGAAGGGATGGTCACTGTGGGAGAATTTTGTGCAATTATAAGAGGAAAGGGAGGTTGGTCCACTATGGGATTGTGTAGTTCATATTCTCATGGAGAGGACTTAGGGATTTTTCTTGTGCAATGTGCAATTAAGGCTAGGTTGTCTGAGAACATTGCACAATTCTGGATGTGAAGGTTGGGTCTTGGGCTCAGGAATTGCACAGTTAAGTAGTCTTGGGAGGAAGGAATTTCACATTGTCCAACATCAAAGGCTAAGGTCACATCTAGAGGTATGGAACCAAGCAATTCACAGTACAAGAAGGTTGGGTGAGGTCAAGGTGCTAGGTCGAGAAACTTCTTCGGAAATGGTTATGTATTAGACCAGTGAGATTGATGTGTGAAGTGATAAAGCTTAGACTATGATATAACACTTATAATACTTGAAGAATCAACAACATATATCACCCATGACCCATAAATAATACATTTTCCTACATGTGACCACTCTATGACCAATTACGACAAGTGCGACACCATAGATACTCTTTATGACAACCATGATGACACTTGTACGATAATGATCAAAACTTTGTGAATGAGTGCAATAGGTATTTATATGGTTAGGACAACTCATAAACACAAAGATGGACCCCTAAAACCACCAGAATGATCTTTTACACTTGATGCAACAACCCACATGTGAAAATATGACATTTTTCCTAAGTAACAAACGAGACCAAAGCACTCCAAAAAGGTACATGAAATGAGTATTAGTGTTTGTGACAACAATTTACAAGACCATGGAAGGCTCCGAAATTAACATAGGACAAAATTTTGGAGGGTGTTGCAGCCACTACAACACTTGGCGGCACACTGGTAGAATTCCAACTTCTCTATTCTAGTTAACTCTTTCATGCAGGGTATTGGTTCTTCGGGGAGTATTGATTCATCGTGCATGTTACTTTTGCCACCCCACTTATCCCATGAAAATACATGGTCCCCTCTATACCTTCTTTGTTGAACACAACATGAGATTCAACATAATCACACTTTTTTGAGTTAGGGAGGGTAGTATAGCTCACGAGCTTAAGATTTTCAAAGAATAATTTTTCATCTCTAATGTTTCTCCACTACTAGTAGGCCTAGACCATACCCATCTAGAGTCATTCAGAAATGCAAACATTTCTCCACTACTAGTGAGCCTAGACAGTGCCCTGATGGAGTTTCTTGCTTCACCTCTTTGCGCAGGAAGTCTTTTGCTTCTTTTGACTTTATTTATTTATTCAAAGAGAACTGTGCTTTATCACTTATTTATTTTTGGACGAAAGAGGGATCCCAACTTATTGAGAGAAAAAGAGTTTGTTCCTTCAAAGAAGCATATAGAGATCTCTGATTTAGTTTTGCTCATTTAGTTTTTTCCCCTTCTTCATTCTACTAGTTGGATACTCTTGAAGACACAATAAAAGAAAAAACTGAGTATAGGCATGAGGTTTTTGGACTAGACATGGGTTCATGGTTGGACCATAAATCTACTTATGGAAGGATAGTGTTTTCTGTCGAAACTTCATCATCCAAAAGATGTAATCAACATGAGGAAGACAGATAGAAGTTTGGCCAAATGCTGAAGTGTCACAATACTCTTTATAGTTCAGCCACACACATACTAAGAAGCCACAACATCTCCAGGAAAAATACTTATTGACACGATGAAAACAAAAAGAGACAAACAATAAGAAACAAAAACAAAAGAAACAAAATGAAAGGAAAGACAACACACAACAAGAGAACTAAATCATAAGGAAAACAAAAGAAGATAAACCAAGCCATAATGCAAGAGAAAGTAAGAAAAAATAAGAGAGATGAAAGAGAACAACATGAGATGGGTGCAAGAGAAGGAAACTAAGGTGCAACTAATCCTACTCCTAAACTAACAATTAGGACGTTGGGGTCATGTATACCAGTGAAACCACTGTACTCGTTCCCGACCTACATCCACAAATATATGAACAATTAAAATAGTTATAAAGTAACATGCAACAAAAAAGATAAAAACTTGAATAATTTTCATAGAAATTTAAAGGTCTTGCATGTGAGCAGAAAGATGTGTCACAACCACTAGTTTCATCCAATCCACATTCTTACCACTCTAATGAAAAGCATAATTAGAAAAACCTTGAAGACTTCTTGCGAATGCACCTTCTTCTGTACCATTTTGCTTAGAAAGAATGAGAAAAGGACGAAACCTGTTTATTGTAATGGAGCTTACCGAGTAATATTGCTCCAACCATTCAGAAATTGGATAATAAAATACATTATGTTCCTCTTGAAAACCTCGAAATCTTTGAAAAGATCGATTTTCAATTAAAGGCACGGGATTATAACGAGAATCATGTGAGGAAAAATAGATCTAATTATATCTAGTAGTCATGTTGAGATGGTGAGGACCTAACATAACCATCATTAGACACTGAGGTACCTCAACCGCTTGACAAAAATCTGAATAGTAAGATGTTGAACAGTGAAGATTGAAGGATGTAAAACAACTGCCATTGGATATACTGGTGGGAAAATGATAAAATGAATGATAGTCATCAAAGATAGAATAATGATCATATGCATTGATTAAAGCATCTAATTCCTAGTTTGTAATAAATGAAGATAAATCAATTTTAATAGTTCTTTAAATTCTCTGAACAATCGAACTAAGTTCCTCGCAAGAGAAATGTGACACATTGTTTTCCTATAACTGGTGATAAACTATGCAAGAATCGTAATCATGAGAAGAATTTAAAAGGGATGTTAGCATAAAAAATGCATGAAACCAGTCACGACATGGTGAACAAAAGAGAACTTGGTTTGTGTGATAACTCATGCATTCATTATTACTGAAGAGGATCTCAAGTGGGATGAAGGACAATATTTGCGATATGATACTCGCAAGGAAAGCCAGGAGTTTCTCATCATCAAAAAAACTTAATAGACATGATTCCTTCAACCAAATATGGTCTTTCAAATGATCAACTTCGCAATTCCACGACTCTATGAGAGATACACATTCCAAACCCAATTTTGCTGTGAGAGATTTTCATGAAGATGAATGAACTGAAAAATATTCAAGAATCTGATTGGAAGTAAAATCATGGAAATTTGAAATATCACATTTGAGGTACCAGAGATTTCTCAAGAAGAAATATTTGTCGAGTGATACCATGCAAAGATAAGGATCATGCAAGAGAAACAAGCTTTGACTTAGTTCAGGGGGCTTACCAAAGTCGTGAGATCTTGACATAACCATCAATGGAAGTTGAAGTTCCTTGACTCCCTAGCAGGTCTCGAAAAATTCCAAAATTGTAAAATCACATTTTGAAGATTGTACCCGATCATGCATGGTGCTTCTACTACTGGTCTCATCAAGCCCACTACTCACCTGATGGCAGCCAACTTTGTTACTGGTTTGACCAGATTATTCAACTTCAATAACCAGATTACTCAAGTTGAAAGGTCCTTCTCATCATAAATTCAAAGATAAATGAATCGAGGAATTTTCATGAGCAAGATGATTTTAAGAGTTGTCTTCATGCAAGTGAAGAGATGATGATGGCTAGGAAGAGTACTCAAATATTTGATTGTTTTGATTTGCATCATGGATGACCTCACCAACTTGTGTGAATTGAGAGGTTAACTCATCAGATCATAGACTTGAAGAACATGGAGTACCCTTATTGCGAGTAAATGCACCGCTAATGGTATAGCATAAGGGATAATGAGATCAAGACGAAGCTTTGATATGCACATCTTCTTTGACTGAATCTAATTCTTGATCCAAAGTAAAATCTTCATGACAAACCAAGAGATTAGTTGATGCACCTGTGTAATCATGATCACGTACATCAACAAATTCATCATCGTTGGAATGATTGTTACCAAAGGTTACGTATTGATTGAAAGAACATATTGCATTTGATTCACTATAGAGATTAGCAGATTGACAATCACCTAAAAATGGAAGTGTGTCATCTTGACATGGAGGATCTTGACAAAATTAAGAAAGATTGAGAACATCTTTACCTTCCTTCTCCTCTACCTATGTAAAGTGACTTCCTTGTACCTAATCACAATTTGAACTAGTAATATGAAAATCAAGAGACTGTGAAAGACCAACTGGTGGAGAAAATTGATTGAGCGGGTCATGGTACAAAGAGTCATGGCATGTAAATGATAAAGGATAATAGAAATAGAGATCATATTCGAGACTAAAGCTATGAACAGTGACAACATCTTGTGGAATGGAAGAGTTATCCTTCGCCATAGGCTTCATGAGCCATTATGGAATTTCCTCCATTGAATCTAAATCATGAAAATGAGAAGAAGAATGAGAAGGTGGATTTGGAATTTGATTTGTGGATTTTTTAACTTTATCGCTATCACACAGAGGCACCCACATCGAGACTCAAAAAGGAGGAGGACTAGACTCTAAAGGATTAGTAGATCCCTCCTCCAAAATCAAAGGTGTCTCATGATTCACAAGAGTTATGGAATAGAAAAATCAGGGGTTTTAGGTTCACTATATAAAGAGATAAGAACCAAGTGCTCAAACTCTTGTTTCAATAAATCTTGATTCATGTCTTCTTCAGAAATTTCACAACAAAGGTGAAGGAATCGATTAGAAAAATCCTCAATTGATTCATTAGGGTTCATTATTAAGAGATTAATTCTTTTCCAAATATCTCGGTAATTATACATGTTAAAGTCTTGATGGAGATCCCTAAGGAAATGATGAAGGGAATGGATCAAAGCAGGTGACAAGTATGACATAGTCAATTAACACGACCTTAAAGGGTGAGGAAGAAATGCATACACAAAATTGTCATCATCTATTTCGTAAGATTCACAAAATTTACGAAACTCATAAATGTGATTAGTTATGGATGTTCCATCCTCACCATCAAAATTTAACTTGGACAAGTAATCAAGAGGCTAATCAGGGATTGAAAATTGATAAAGGGAAAAACTAGAGAAACACCATGGGAGTAATATTTATGTATGAGCCATTTTAGATAAGAGATTCAAACCAAATATAATGGGCTTAGTTTGTCATATATATCTCCTTTTAGTGCTAATGTTGACAGTGCAGGAAAGTTGTCAACCAAGGGGTGTCCCCAATGTGAAGTCCCAATTAGACCTCAGGCCATTTGTTGTAGGATCCCCATATGGAATATCGACCCAGTTGCCATATATCTCAAAGATATGCCTTGGCTCTAGCTGTCAACATGAGAGAGGGTTGTAATGGTGTCTTCAAAAAGTGAGGAGGTGTGCCTAGTGAGTGTTCAATTGTAAATGTGTCAAGGTTATTCGAATGTGGAGATGGGATAAAAGTGAGATTCTAAGTGAGAGGTAGTAGTACCACCCAAAAAGAGACACATTTGAATCAGAAGGATCCATCTAACATCCAACGGAATAGTCCACAGAGGATGCAACAGTCATTACAACCAAAAAATGAAGAAAGATATGTTTAATATCCTATAGAATAGCCTACAAGGATGGGACAAAAATAAAAACTATTACAACACATTCTCAATAAGTTTAGTACTAAAATAACCAAAATATTTAAACTATCTTAGCACATGTGAAAGAAAAAATGAAATACAAACATCCACAGAATATTCTTACAAACATTCATAATCCATGCATGAAGAATGTGATTTCCTTGAGGGCTTATATCATTAAGTAAAAATTCCATGACACATGTTTACAGTGTACATCACTAGCTCCAGTAGTGGAACATTGAAGCCACTCCTTGCTCCTTAAATAACTAGCTTATCTCTGGTATGTCTTATGGGAGGAACCAAGGTGAAAATTCCGTTGCTCATACAATGAGGTAGTATATATAACCAAGGGGTGATCTTCCCCTCCTTGTGACTCTTTGAATACCCTCATGATTGCTTGACTTCCTAAGACTCTTTAGCTTACATGACTCTCCATATTACATATGTATCCTTTGGACTTCCACTTTACAATGAATACAATATACATGGTCCACAATGATGATGTGGCAGGTGAGAACTCATGATAATACATGACATGGAACTCTTGATATGAACTACTTGAATGATGTGGAAATTTCAAGCCATTGTTGCTCTTGTGAATGATGTCTGGTTGAGAATGCTCTTGTCTTCCACCTCCTCGTGGCTTGGTGATAGGAATATTCAATGATCTCAAGTCTTGAGTTGTGGTTACTAGTTGGAATCCCTTTGCTTTTCCTTGATGGATCAGCTTGCATGATGTTGGGATGGGGTCCCTTGGGTTAGTTTTGGGTTAAAAACCCAAGTTTTGATGTAAATTATGATGAAAAGATGTAAAGTCTCTACGAATTGTGGATGCAGAGTGCGTAGGTATTTAGGAGTAAAAAAGGATTTTTACCCTCGTTTATGTAAAGTTGAGTCAGTTTTGAGATCCACCTATGGTCCACGGACCATGGGATTGCATGTAAAAGGCTATAAATAGGTGTGCCTTAGGGAGTCTAAGGAATGTCTATAGTATGAACAGATGGGGTCTTAAGAAGATAACACAGAGAAGTAAGTCTTAGAGGAGGAGGAGGCTCTGCAACTGAGTGTGTAGAGGCTTAGAGTATTGTCCAAATCTGAGTGCGTGGACCCCTATAGTTGAGTGCGTAGGGGAGTTTTGAGTCTGTAACCTTACATTGAAGATCAATAAAGAAGATAATTGGAGAAATTCATGTGTTTATCTGTTTAATGTTGTTAATTATGTTGCGATATATGTTGTGATTGAAATAATGTCTTTATGATTAATAGTGTATTGATGCGTGAATCTATTGGATAAATGTCATTAACTGAATGCAATACATGTTAAGTATTTACGCGAAGGTTATAATGCTTTATACTACATTTATTAAGAACTTAAGAAAATCTATGTGAATTCTGATATGAGGCTATTTTATGATGTGCGTAAGTAGATAATTGATCTGTTAAGTGTCCATAGAAGTAGATAATAGACCTTAGCGGAGGTCTATGGGTCGTTTGAAGGAAGTTATAGTACAGAGGCCTAAGAGCTTAGAGATCTACGCAAAGGCGGATCTAGGTCATATAAGGACATCACACTAATCTCTGGATGCGGAAACTTGGTTCTAGCATCCCCCCATACTGCTTGAAGTGAGACTTTAGTCTGTGCAATGTGGGTTGATGCCGAAAGGGCCAGTAGTGTAGGGTTTTGTTCAATGCAACTTAACTTTGAACTTGGGTCAGGACCCACTAAGCCAAAAAATCTTTATGTTGCTGGGACCAGGATCTAGATAAAGAGATGTGTGATGTCGCATCACTGGAATCCAACCAAGAAGGAAATTGAGAAGTGGTTGGATAGGAATATTCACAGATTTGTTGTGCAAGAGAATAAAAATCTACATCTGTCAAAGGAGCAGTGGTTGGATAGATATTTTTACATAGAAATACATGAAATTTTCCTATGCACGTTCCCAATCAAACTATATGAGTGGATAACTATGTTGGCAGACGACTAAGGAAGGTGGATGCTTGATGGGCCAATAGTGTTGACTTCAGAGCTAGTGCGAAGGTTGGAAGCCTTTGAAGATAATATCGTGCACACTGTTGACCACTGGCTCGATCGAATTATAGGAGGGATTGTTACAGAGTTCGTGGTTATACCTTGTCAGCTATAGCGAAGCAGAGTACCAATTTTTTCAAGGGACCACAAGATAAGTATATGATATCTTTGAATATCTAGATTAAGATGATCTTGTGTGAAAAATGGGTTATGTCATTTCCTTGATGTTCAGATCTATGCAAAGTGGATGGATCTTCAAAAATCGAGAGAAAGCAAGCCCTGAATATAGCCCGTTGATTGGACCTCCCTCGATTGACGACGGGGGAACAACACAAGCCTCACCGCAAAGTGAGGTCTAGCTGATAAGACAAGGTTTTCTGTAGATACATTATCCATCCACCTCACCCCCATCTTCACCTCCATAGCATACACCTTTGTGTACACCACCGCCACCACCACTGCCATTCAACATGTCGAACTCAGTAAAGCTGCCTATTTTCAAGGGTATAGGGAGCGAAGATACAGATCAGTTCTGGTTCGTCACGAATGTTGTATGGACTGTGTAGTAGATCACTGATGACAACATAAAGAAGGCACACTTAGTTACTTCTCTGTAGGATCGCATGCTAATGTGGTATATTAAGTATTGTATTGATCATCCTTTAGAAACGCTAACATATACTAAGGATGCTTTAAACAAGGAGTTTAGTAAACATAAGTTTGACTCACAGTCAATCTTTGGATTTAAGGAAATCATGATGAGGGCTGGTGAGACACCCTGGGAGTTATACCAAAGATCGAAATGCATGATCCGTGAAGCTAATATGCAGCTTACAGATGGCCAGCACCACTAGTGGTTTATAACCTCACTTTTGCCCCATCTAAGGATTTCTTTGTCATAATAGAAGATAGGAACTTAGGCAGAAGCCCTAGAAATCGTGATGACATTGCATGAGACACCTATTCAGGATGTGAATTTGGGAGTCCAACAGATTCACTCGCAGTTGTAGAATCTCTACTTGGAATTATAGAGCTTGAAAAAAGAGAACAACACTAGGCTAGCGGTGCACAAGGAAGCCTTGTGCCTCAAGTGCAAGAGCCAGGGGCATGATAAAGACCACTTCCATGTCTGCACGAATTATATCACCCTGGGCAGGGTGGGGGGGGTGTGATGTAGGTAAATTCTAAGTGTGGACACAAACAATTCCTCTAGCCCAAGAGAGTGGGTCTAGTCACAAACAAACAATCTATGGAAAATTTCCTTAAGCTAGAATCAATTAAGAGGGACTACCTCTTAGAATATTACTTCGCTTGGTGATGATCCTACTTCCTCACTCTATCTATCTTTCATTTCCTCTTTCGAACACCTGAAACAACCAAACAACAACAAACAACAAATGTAATAGCATAGAATATTGCATTCAACCTACTTAATAGGTCAAGCAACATTAATCCATAAAGACGTAAAATTACACTTCATGTAGGAAATCAATTGATAGTTGCATTTATATAACTCAAAAAGAGATTACAACTAGTGCCTTGACATTGCTGGTCTCCTCTGATGTATATAGGTTCCCACACTTCTTCTAGCACTTCATGGACAACCCCAACAATAGAGGTTTGAAGGCCTCTTTCCCTCTAGTCTCAAATCACACCAAAGCCTACTATTCTCCCTCAAAAATACACTATAAAACTTCATACTATAGATGTCCTGCTGATTATTCTATCTCCAAACTAAAAACTAACTTTTGCTTGGGAAAAAGAGAGTTTTATATAGCTTGGATGGATGGGAGAAGGTTCCTCTTCTCATGGGAGAATGCCTTATCTCTTGGATTAGTTCCATCCTAAAAGGGGAAAGGAGCCCAAACTGACCTCCTCGACTCCATCCAGCCTACCCATTTACCAGACTTCTGTTACGAAGCTTCTACAGCTAGAAGCTTCGGCTCCATATTTAAAGAACTTTCCAAAAGAGGATCGATGCGACTGAGAAAGGCCTCAGTCAATCTGATCAGCGCTGGTGATAGTTTTAATCCCTACATATTGCTGTGAGGAGGACACGGGTCATTAGCGTTGATCTTGTAAACTCGGGTAATGATCCAAATTGGATCCTAGAACACTCTCTAAGTTTTCATGAACTCTTCAAATTATGCCAAAGGCTACAAGTCTTATAAAGATCAAGCTATTGGAGGTATCCTCGAAATAGTTGCAGTTGGTGATTAGCATGAAGCAATGAGGACTGTCGGTCAAGCGTGCAGACCGTTAGCCCATGGTAACGTGCGTTATCAGAAATTAGCAAAACCAAAGGTCAATTCGATAAACAAGGGTAGTTTCTAATATGCGATTAGCGACAAGTCGCTAATCGCATATCGCAGGGCAAACCCCTCAAATAAAGAAAGGGCCGCAAGCACCCGGACCTGAAAAATCATAAAATACAACGGATATCGTTATGATTCCACTAGAAGCGGGGTCCCACAAAAACCGGTAGGATATTGGAAGGGCTTTGAGCAATAAGTGGTTTCAATTGAGTCTTTCTCGATGCCACACAATGGTTGCCACGCATCTAGTGGAAGAGAGAGAAAACTATTCACATTGGTTGGATAAACATCATGTTACCTATCCGCCCAATATGGACAATGACTGTTGCATTTGGAGGCTCCAGATCAACAACGGAGACGCGTTCCGATGGATGATCGGATTTGACAAGGTGAATAGGCAGAGTTGTATAGGATTTGAAGTTCGATGTGGATGATGCTTTGGCAGAAGGTCGTGTTTCGCGGGCATTGTTGGAGTTAATGGAAGAAACAATTGTTTCAAAAACATCCAAGAGAATTGACACTTAGTTCGTTATGAAATAGGTGTCCACCTCACTGTGAGGTGTTATACAATGATTATTATGTAGAATAGTGGGATTCAAACGGACAAAGAAAAGGGAATCGGAAGACCTGGAAGTGGAAACGAACAGTCAGAAAGCAAATTGGCTTTAAAGCCACGAATTGACAGAGAGAGCAGCAAGCAAGTTAAGCAAGCAGAAAGCGAAGAGCAAAAAGAAGAAGTTGAGTTTACCTGTAGAAGCAAAGGTAGCATCGAGCCAGAGTTAAGACAGAGCTAGAGAGAGTTAGAGAGACTGTGCACTCCAAAGAAGACTTGAGAGGTTCAAGTGCACTCCTTTGTAGTGCCTGTCCTATATGAGTCTCAAATTGGGCTCATACCACTGTGACCAATAGAGGTTGAGAGTCAGTAAGGAGAGTTTGTGTACTCCAGAGACTTGGGGAATCCAGGTACAGTCTTGCTGATTTATATCTATGTGTGATACTCAAATTTAGTTCACCATTGTAAAAACTTTGCTTTGAAAACATAATAGAGAGGCCACCACTGAAGGCTAGTTTGGGAGACGTAGTCTAGAAGTATTGGGTGAACTCCTTATTAAACTTGTTGTGTTTATATGTTTGCCTATTATGTTTTCTCTAACTGCTTCAGTGCCTATGTATTATGCAATCTTATCAATTTGTTGCATAAAATAACATAGGCATATCCATGCACACGAGTCTGTAATACCTTATTAATTTTCTTAGATCAATTCTAGATCAAGTGGTATCAAAGCATTAGGTTGCTAAGGTTAGACAAGCTTGTGCTAGATTTTTGTGTTGAATGCTAACTAGGACAAAGCTCAAATTAGGAGAAGGAGAGTTGATTGAAGCTAACCCAAAAATTTGAAGAGTCTATCCTAAGAGGAAAATGGCAGAAGAAAGTCCCTTGGAATTAGACTCCCAGATCATGGACAGTTTCATGACCATGAGAGCCATGGTAGAGGAAATGTATAGAGAATTTAAGAAAGGTCGAAGTGAAGATTCTTCAACTTCCCAGCATGACAAAGGAGTAGAATAATCTCTCCTAAATAACCAATCTAAAGGCAAAGAGAAAGAAAAAAAACTTCCCACACCTCCTGATAGTCATGAAAATAAAAAGAAGAAATTATCTTTAATTAAATTAGATGTTAAATTTGATTTGCCAATATATCATGGAGAGTTGAATGCAGAGAAGCTGGATAATTGGATTAGACATATTGATGTATATTGAAGGGTGTAGATAATTGATTCAGACGAAAGTAAGATTCATTTGGCCAGCCTACACCTTGGAGGAACTGCCTTAGTATGGTGGGAAGGCCAAACACAAGCTGACATGAAGAAGCATGGTAAAATTATTTCTGTCTGGAGTGAATTTATTTCTGCAATTAAAAAACAATTTTATCCACTAGCTTACTTGCAACAAGCTATGATGAGTTGGCAAACTCTTTGCCAATTGAAAGGGAAAAGTGCACAAAGTTACACCCAAGAATTTAGAAAAAGAGCTTTGATTCTAGGAATTTCTTTATACTCACCTAAAACTCTGCTGAAGTATATAGGTGGTCTACACAGCTATTTAAAGCACACCATTCTCATGTTTAATCCCACTAGCATCGATGAGGTATCTGTTTAGGCTACACATTTAGAGGCTAGATGCAAGAATTTGAACCCAGAATTTGGGGGATCATCAAAACCCACTGCAAGCAAGAACAAGGAAAAGAGAAAGCAGAAATGGAAAGAGAGGAAGACAAATTCTATACAAAAGACCAAGCCTTCATGCACTTACTTCAAGAAGGATGGGCCTGATGATGAACACTGGTGGATTCTGCATCCAGAGCTGAGGCCTAAGAAGTATGATGGCAAAATGAAGAAGACTGCTCCAGCTATTCAGAAGGATTTGGGGTCAGACTCAAGAGATGAAACAACAATCACAGCCACAGGTATAAAAGGTTGTCTGCTTTAGAGAATGTAGAAATCAAGAAGCAGGTACGGGAACTGCTCAAGAAAGGGTTCATAAGACCTAGCACATCACCATGTGGGTCTCCAATTGTCTTGGTGAAAAAGAAAGATGGCTCATGGAGAATGTGCACTGATTACCGAGCACTGAATAAGATAACGATTAAAAATCTTTATCATCTTCCTCGCATTGATGATCTATTAGATCAGTTGAAAGAAGTTGTTTACTTTTCCAAGTTGGACTTGCATAGTGGCTATCATCAGGTCTTTGCAGAGCAAGATGCATGGAAGACTACTTTCAAAACAAAGTAGGGATTGTATGAATGGTTAGTTATGCCTTTTGGCTTAAATAATGCTCCTGCTACTTTCATGAGAGTAACGAATGATGTACTCAGGCCTTTTATTTATGATTTTGTCATTGTATATCTAGATGACATTCTTATATTTAGTAAAACATGGGAAGAACATTTGAAGCATGTAAAGCAAACTCTAGATGTTTTGAGAAGAGAAAATCTTTATGTTAAGTTATCAAAATGTGAATTTGGCAAAACATCTTTGAATTATTTGGGTCATATTGTAGGGGGTGGCGAATTAAAGATAGATCCCTCTAAGGTTGCAGTCATTGTAAACTAGCCTAAACCCAAATATGTTATAGAAGTTAGAAGCTTCCTAGGAGCAGTACAGTATTGGAGAAAGTTTATTTCTAACTTTTCCTTGATTGTAGCGCCCTTACATGCTTTAACAAGATTGAACAAGGTGTTTCAGTGAGGAGGCAAACAACAAAAAGCCTTCGAAACCTTAAAAGAAAAGATTAGTACAACACCAGTACTAGTACTACCCGACCTTCAAAGACCATTTGAGATTGAAACAGCTGCCAGTGACTATGCCATGGGAGTAGTGTTGATGCAACATGATAAACCCATATGTTATCATTCTGAGACATTTAATTCTGCAGTAGTTAATTATCCCACATATGATAAAGAATTGTATGCATTAGTACATAGTGTGAAAAAGTGGAAACATTATCTAATGGGCAAAGAGACAATTATACATACTGATCATCAACCACTTCAATATTTACACTCACAACTAAGTTACAGCAATCAAGACATTATAGGTGGATGGGTTTTCTACACCAGTTTCATTTTGTCATCAGATATAAAAAGGGCATACACAATAAAGTTGTAGATATGTTGTCCAGACCAATCATAAATGCATCTACTATACTTAAGCATATTTCAGTATTGCATGAAAGCTACATTGAATAGTATGCTCAAGATATAGATTTTAAGTATGTATATGCAACTTTAAGTCATGGAAAACAAGTAGAAGAATTGGATTATCATGTTAAGGACCAACTCTTGTATCATTTTGGAAAGTTATTCATTCCACAAACTGAAAGAGTAAAGATAATTCTAGAAGCACACACTTCTCTAATATCAGGTTACTTTGGTGTAAGTAAAACAGTTGCACAACTGCAAAGATTTTGTTAGTAGCCAAAAATGAATGAAACAATTTCTAGATATGTAAGAGGGTGTACCATGTGTGCTAAAAGCAAGCCTAGCAATAGAAAACTAGGCTTGTACACTCCACTACTAGTTCCTTCTCATCCTTGGGAAAGTGTTTCCGTGGACTTTGTTGGGGGACTACCTAAATCTAGAAAAGGTCATGACTATTTATATGTTATTGTGGATAGGTTCAACAAAATGTGTATTTTAATACACTGTAACAAAGAGATTAAAACTGAACAAACTGCAAAATTGTTCTTTCAGCATGTATGGATTCATTTTGGATTACCCAATTCCATTGTATTTGATCGAGATTCCCGATTTGTTGGGAAGTTTTGGTTGATTCTGTGGGAATTGATGGACACCAGACTGAAAAATAGCACAACCTTTCATCCACAAACAGATGGCCAAATAGAGGTGGTCAACAGGACAGTGATCCAGTTGCTCAGAGGCTATTGCAACAAGCATCCCAAACTTTGGTATGAACATTTATGTTATGTGCAGCATGCTTACAACCGAGATAAACATTGTTATACACAAAGATCTCCTTTTGAGACCTATTTTGGTTTCACACCAAGGTCTCCCTTGGATTTTGTCTTTGGTAAAGACATAGCGGTTGATGGACATAGTGATGTTGACAAGGCAACCAAGTTCATTGAACAAATCCAAGAGATTCACCAAGCAGTACAGGAACAACTGGAAAAGAGCCAAGCCAAGTACAAGGCAAGGCATGATAAGCATTGGATTGAGCATAGTTTCCAAGTTGGTGATCAAGTCTGGCTGTATATCAGTAAGGACAAAATGCAAGGTGAAGGTAAGAAGCTGAAACTGATAAGGTATGGACCTTTCAAGATACTTGAGAAAATCGGTGAGAATGATTTTCACCTTGATTTTCCAGCTTACATGCACATCTATTAGGTAGTTAATGCAAAAAGCTTGAGACTATTTGAACCTTCATTAATTGAAGATCCCGAAGAGCAAACTCAATTGCCTTCTATTGATGATCTGTTGCCTGAATATTTCAATGAATTGCAAGAAGATACAGTTCTGGACAGGAAGGTAAGACCTACATGCAGAGGGGATGTTGAGTACCTCAGGATTGGACTCAAAGGTTTAGAACCAAGCAGTGGAAGATGGATAGAAATTGGGCAAGCGAGGAATCTGTTACACAGTAATTTGTCACCGTCCCTGTTGCCCCTTCTCCCGCACCTTGGAGGACTTATTCCAGGACTTGTGAGAAGTGACATAACCTGAAAACACTTGCATTTTATCCACTTGAGTATGTACTTCATATGCCCAGAAGACACCTTCTGCAAAATACCCATAAATATAGCCCTTTTTCCATTGACACTGTTCCACAATGTATCACTCGTGCAAATGAGGAAAATCCCCCAAAGAGGATGCGCCAGCTGGCACTCTGTCTCAGAGTTGCACTAGCGCCAACCCAGTTGGGTAAAGTTCTTAACAAACCAACTTGCGAAGGTTCTTCCTAACCTATTCATGAGCTGATTCCAGTTTGAGTTAGTTTAGTTGGGCTTCGAATCTCCATAGAAGGGAAGTAGTTCTCCACCTCTTATGGAAGCTTCCTAATGATAAGGACAATCCCATGAATCTTGTGTATGATCTTATCTCCTTCTCCTCTCTCTATATAAACTTGTCTCTTTGCCTTTGACAAGTGAGTTAGTAATTCTACTCTTCAAGCTCCAAATTCTAAGTCCCAAAGTCTGAGAATTGCTAAGCTTATGCTACAAGAGGCCTTGCTCATCCCCATAAGGCTACATCTTTAATGAGGAGATATTTGTCCAAGTAACCAAGGAGAGAGAGGCTTGTTCCCCATCCCTTACAAGCTTTGCAAGGCATATGTTGCTGATCACCCAGCCAAAGGAGGATTTGACGTCAGAACTTGGTTGTATTCTCTTTTGTTTATCAATAATAATAGACGACTATCATTATGGTTCCACTCTCACTGTCTTTATAATGATGTTTGAGTTGTATCCTTTCTGACTGATACATAGTTGCATTTCTTGGATTTTATGCTTGTATTTGTGTTGTTCTTTTCATGTGTAGGTGTTTGTTCACGAAGATCGTGAGGATTGTGACCGGCTGAAGTGAAAGAACGGGAGCGACGACTCTTCTACAAATACTAGCGTTGGATTCGAGGTAGGCCCTCATCATCGGTCTTTACTTTGAAATTAGGAACCTGCGTGTTAGCGTTGTTTGATTGTTGCTAGACCCAATTTAGGCTAGTGGGATCGCCTTTGTCCACAGAGGGGATCTACCTACACAACAATTTGGCGACTCCGCTAGGGAGTTGGCTTTTGCCTTGTTTGTTTGTCTTGTCTTGTTGTTTGATTTGTAAACTTTGGACGGAGCCTGAAGTCTGGATAGATAGCCTTTGAAACACTATTGCTTTGCATTAGCGAAGTAGATCAATGCTACTTCAGTCCATCTCTGGTTTGGTTTACAAACGGAACGGCTTGGAACTTGCCTTGTTTCTTGATTATTTCCTTGGATTCTCCTGCTTGTTTAGCTTTCTGGGTTGAATGCCTGTGTTGCTTCTTACCTCTTGGTGCACTTAGGCATTGCTGATTCGGCATTGGCTCTTTTGTTTTTATTTTTCCATAGCAAACTCGGCTGGCTCTAGTTTATAGCGTGACAGTCGCACCAGTTGGCGCAAGTTGCACATTTACAACCCGCGCCAATTCCTGAAAGGCGCTTGTTGCAGCCTGACAGTCGCACTAGGCCTGTAAACTTTTGAATTTCGCTTGGTTGTGAACTTTTTGAGCTTAGTTTTTGTCCTGAGTACTCTTTTCCAGACTACCTGAGTGTGTTGGAGCGTGATTTGACTAGCTTTGATCGGTACCCTTTGGGTGTTTGCTTTTTTCTATCGATTTCGCATTTCTTGCCCTAGGGCATCTAGTGGCCTTGTGGATTGAGCCTTCCTCAGGTGTTTTGATCTTTTTGTGGTCTAGTCGACTCTTTTGTTTGCTCCCTTACACTTGTTTGGTAGTTGTGAATCATTTTTTTGCGTTATTTTGGTGACTTGCTTTGTCTTCACTTGAATTCCGCTTCGCCTCACTTTGAGCCTAGATCACACGGCTCATTGTTGTCTTTGGGGTCTTTTTGGTTCTTTGGATGTTTGATTTGTGATTTGAGGAACTGAATGTGCTTATATTGGATAGAATTTGTTTGTGTTATTTCTCAAAAGTTCTTTAGTGCATTTTTCCATCATCGAAAAGAAAAATCTCTTTTGCTTCGAATTAGTTAATGAAAATTAGAACTTTTCATTTCGATTAGTGATTTAGTGATCTTAAAGAAAAGTTTATTAATTTGCATTAGCTGCATTAGGGAAGCTCTTTTGTTGTTTTGTGATCATTTCATTTGCATGAAAGCTCTTCAACTCTCTCGTAATTAGCATTCATCGGCTGAAATGACATGTTTTGGCATATAGATTGCATCTAGGGAATCTTGAGAGATTACATACGGTAGGACCTGAAAACCGAAACTTAACACAAGATCAAATTTAAAATAAACTGAATGAATCTAAAAACGCATTGGAACATAATGCTCAAATTTTAGAGGTCTAGGCTAGAGACGTGCTCCGGCGTTGTTAAACCTAGTCACTTTTGTTTCCGCTCAAGGTTGGGTGATTCCTCCTTTTGTGAGTCAATAGTGGTCTTGTACGGACTTGTGCTCCCATGTACCGTCGCGTATATGGGGAGACCCCACTAGGTTCTCATCCTTTATCCATAGGAAGCCGTGTCTACCGCCTTATAGCCCGTAACGCACCGAACACAACATTCGGGAAGATTGACTGCAATACGAAAAGTCCTTGGTTTTCATATGATTGCTAAGGTATATATGCAGTTTTACGGATTGTCTAGTAAACCTTTTGCCTAGTTTCTCCAGAGTGGTCACTTTTGATCCTTTTCGGACTCCCTAAAAGAAAAGGCTCATTTGAGCACTTGTCACTTCAGGCTCATTAAACATTCGAAGGTGACTAGAGTCATCTTTTTGTCCTTTTCTCGACTCTTTAAAGATGAAAAGGTCAAGTTATGTCATTGTGTCTTAAAATTCATTTGCCCATGATCACACACCCTATTAGATTTTGTTTGTTGGCCATTTGACTGTGTGTCTTGACTCTTTTTCAGTCCCATGTGTGATTTTCAATTTTTATGGCAACTTTTCCAGAGTTCACCAACCCAGGAATCCCCTCTGAAGGGAATCCTGGTCATTTTCCTCCTTTTGGGAATGTTGGTGCTCCTTACATGGCAACATTGTCCCTTCCTGGGTTAATTGTTGGATTGCCTGTTTGGTTGTTCTCAACCTCCATGGTCCCTAATCTCTCAATTATTGGTCAATCAGTTTCTCCACCCGAACAACCTCATGTTGATTCCAAGGTGGACCTCTCCCCTTCTTCGCCTGTTTCTACGTCCTCATCTTCTACTTCGCTTAGTGAAAGTCTGGATTCAAGTAACCAGGTGGCTAAGAAGAAGAATAAGAAGATGAAGAAGAAGAAGTCTCATAAGCAAGAGGCTAAAAGTGCAACTCCTGCTCCGAGTACAGCTCAGGTCGGAACTCCTTCTGCTCCTCCGCGTAAGGTCAAGTTTCCTTGTAAATTATACAAGGATGACCATCTTCTTCGTGATTGTTGTGGCCTTCCCAAGATCTTAGAAGTATGGTCTCACGATCTGGCTCATCCTTCATCGCCCGTTGGAGCTCATGGCGATGCTACCCTATCCACTGGCAATGGTAAGAAGAAAGGGAAGATTCGATTCCCCTGTAGGCTATGTGAAGGCAACCATCCCCTTCACCTTTGTCCGCTCCTGGATAAATCTTCCACTGTTTTGGAAAGTCTTACAGCTTATTCACCCCAACTTCCCATTGGTTATCAGAGGCTCTCTTCAAATCCTCTCCCTGTCAACAAAGAGATTTATTTAGATCCTTCTCTTGTCCATCTTGCTCTTCCCGAACCTGGCTGTGCTAAGCCTGTTCCAGACCAACCATTGGTTGGAAAGAGTGTCAACTCAGGTTCACCACCCATCGATCACCCTGTTTTAGAAGAGCATCATGCTCATGTTCTTCTCGTCTCGTCAGATTCTCCTGAGTCCGAAAATGACTCTCCTACCCCAGCTGATCCCAGGAGTCCTTCTTCGGAGTAGGGGGGCAATCATACGATTCCCCCACCAAGTAGTTCAGTCGTTTCCTTCAACTGGAGTTATTTGACCGCTTTCCGCCTTCCATCCCACGTGCCTTTCCATATTACAGTACATGCCTATGATAAGGCAGTACCTGGCACTGTCTTGGATGAGGGTGCATCTGTGAGTCTTATGCCTTCCACTACTTGGCAAGCTTTGGGCTCCCCATAGCTTGTGTCGGTCGCACAGAATTTGATGGTGTTTGATGGAGGAACCAATCAACCGTTGGGGATCCTCTCAAAGTTCCCTATTACTTTGGGAGGAAAAACCGTCTATATAGACGTACTGGTTACCCAAGGTGCTTTAGATTTCAGTCTTCTCCTTGGTCATGACTATGTTTATGCCATGGGGGCCATCGTCTCTTCACTTTTCCGTGTGGTTTGCTTTCCACACGACAGAAGGATCTTGACTATCGATCAATTATCGTTCTTTAGTCCCTCGGTGCCTCCTGTGCAGTTGTCACCCCCTCCTGGTTTTTATCCACCGGTTGTATCTGCCCCGCCGCAGGTCAACTACGTGGCGACTTATCCCGTGCCTATATCCAGTGATGCTTCCGTCATGCATAGTGTCCTGGGGGCATTGGGTCCTGACTTCCAAGACGTTATCCTTCCACCAGGAGTGGCACTCTTGGAAGCAATGGCTTCTTGTTCATTATGATGAAGTTTGTTTGGAGCATAGTTCGCTTTCCTATGTCAAGCTCCTTAAAAAATGAAACTAGGTCTATTTGGAGCATAGTTCATTTTCCTATGTCAAGCTCCTTAAAAAATGAAACTAGGTCTGGTTGGAGCATAGTTTGCTTTCCTATGTCAACCTCCTTAAAAAATGAAATTGGGTCTGGTCGAGCATAGTTCCTGATCTTATGTCAAGCTCATTAAAAAATGCAACAAGGGTTATGAGGGTAGTTCTTTTACTGTGTCTACCTCATTAAAAAATGAAACAACTCCCTTTCCAAATCGAGTCTTTTGATTAAGATCTCGTAAAATACAAGTCGAGTCTTTCCAAGATCTTCAAAGTGAACCTTCATTCCATCCACTTTGTTGAATGCAATGAAGCTTGGGGGCATGTACCTCATTTTGCGTCATTATGCTGGGGGCATGCAAACATATAACAATCATAGTTTTTCGTTTCAAGCTTGTGTAAACATGAAACCGAATCCAAGCAGAGTTCTCTATGGGTCAAGCTTGTGTAAAAATGAACCCATACCCATTTATCAGCTAAATTCTGTTAGATGAGCCTTGGTTGTTTTCATCCCATTGCCACCATCTCTTTGGCCGATCATATGCTTTCACTTTCTTATTTTCCTTTCCTAAGGGACCGCAGTTAAGAGTGGTTTTGTTAGCCAGCCTCTTGACCATTACATGTTTTGAGCAGTTCCACCATTACCGGAACCAGTTGCTACCATTTACACCACTCGTTCCTCTAGGACGAGTCACCTTTAAGCTCTTTTCTAACTCGTAAAATATGAAAATATCGCCGAGTATTTTTTTTCCCTTTTTGACTCGTTAAAGAGAATAAAAATGGAGGTCTACTTTCAGCTCTTTTATGACCGTTTAAAGATGAAGAGAATACCGAGTTATTCCTCTCGACTCATTAAACGTAAATGAGAGGTGGTCAACTTTAAACTCTTTTCCGACCGTGTAAAGACGAAAAGATCCTCGGACCCTTTTCGCTTCCGGTTTGTTAACGGTCACGAAGCGACATGGTTTCGATCGCTTTTTTACTTTTTCAGATCGGGATCACTATTCATGAAAAGTACTCCTCGATCATAATGATCGGGCGGTTCTTTCGAGCATTGTTTTATACTTTTTCAGGCTCGAGAGACACAACTTTATGAGAAAGGACACCCCTGGAGTTTACTTTTCTGTTGTCTTTTCAAACTCTCTAAACATGAAAAGACGCCGAGTTCTTCCTTTGTCATGCTCGTTAAAACTTAATGACATCGGATTCCGTCGAAATGACGCCTCTCAAGCATATGCTATCCCTTTCAAGCTTGTCATCCAAAAATAACTGGGGTACTTGCCAGAAATGGTGGGGAATAAAGGAACCACAATTATCGTCGTGTCGGTAGTATGTCGCCCTTGAACATGGCACTTTTCTGCATTCGTGTCTGGGTGGGGACATCTCATCCTGTTTTTACACTTGCCTCCGTGGGTTTGGGTTATCCTGTTTGACCTCTCATCTGCTCATTGCCCTGTCACCATGACCCCGGATGATTTGATGTCAAATACTGCCAAGTCCATTATCGTGCTGCCAATATGTTCAAGAGAAGTTGACCTCTGTAGAATGCTCAACCTCCCTCTGATACCTCACACAAAACATTTTATCATTCTCTGTCTCGTGTCGATGATGTGGGAAATATTATGGCCCACCTTCGATGAAGGTCACTTCCTGTCGACTTCAGCTCATTATCCATGAAGATTGACTTAGAGACTCCCTTCAGGTGCCTTGGAGCCTGCATGCCTCAATGGCAGGTTCTTCATGTTCAACGCTAGGTTTTCATCATTGGCCTCCGATCGAATGATTCTACGGGTGTTCGACATCGGCTCACTGATTCGCACGCCGTAGATTGTACTTATAATACCTTGAGGGCCATTGTCATTATTGGTGGTACCTATCGTGTCTGTTAACAGTTTTCATTATTGACTGGTAATCAGACGATGTTCCTGCATGTTCGACTTCGACTCCTATATTCTCATTCTTGAACTTGTACTTTGTTCGGGTCGAGATGGAGCGCAAGACCCCGGGTTTTGTTTGTTGAAGTCCAGGTTGCGATTTTGTGGATTATTATAATCATTACATGACTCATTCACTGGGTGGCTGTGACCATGCCTGATTCTGCTTATCGATCCTTCCTGGATGGCTGCGTCCATACCTTGGATCCAGATTTTGATGTACTCTGCTATGGATGGCTACGACCATACCACATATATCATGTACTTGAGATATCAGTTGTACTTCTTCATGCAGGTTCTGTTATGAAACCAGCTCAAGAAAAGATAGAAAAGATAGATCAACGACTTAGAATTCAGCCTCTTCGAGGGGGCAACCTCCTTTACATTACATAAATGAACAATTCTTGGAT
>APFE030176830.1:0-73947 GCA_000404065.3 Pinus taeda
AGTAGGTTTCTTTCACCCACTTGTTAATTACAACTAGGAACCTGCAGTGTAGCATTGTTTGATTGTTGCTAGACCCCTTTTGGGCTAGTAGGGATCGCCTCTATCCGTAGAGGGGATTTACCTCTCCAACATGGTGCATACCTTAATTTACGGTGATGTTTGTATTATGAAGTGCTTTATGGTTCAAATGACATACTTTAATATATGGTGATGTTTAGTATATGGTTTGAATAGTGATATTATATGGTTTGAGTAGTAATATTATATGGTGGAGAGCCTTCATATGCACAGTGAAGAGTGATTTATTTTTTCCGAAAGCAGATTGTTGGTTTGAGGGGCCCTAACCCAGGTTCAGCATTAGGCAACCAAGCAAATCCCCACACTACTGGCCCTTTTGGCATCAATCCATGGAGCGTGGACCGAAGTCTCACCAAAAGAAGTACGGGGGGGTGCAGGAACCAAGTTTCCACACCCTGAGATGGTTGTGATGTCACTTTTCTGCCTTAATCCCTGCCTTCATGCAAAGTGATAAGCCTTTAGGGCTTATCAATGTATTTCCTCTTCCATCTTTTAGGACCTCTGCAGAGGTATTTGACTGTCCTTCCCATAACCCTAAACAATGATTCAGGCACTTATGCGCCTCTATAGCTATGTTATTGTCTTGTTTCCCTAAATATCTTAGTGGTTAGCCAGCTTTATCATGCAATAAATATTATCCTCGTGTAAACATATATTATTACTTGTGATCAAATAACAGATAAAAACAGGTACATTCGTGCATCAAATTAGCATAATAATGTAAACCTAGAACTTAACATAGCATAATCGGATGCAATAATCAGAGATAGAAAACACAACAATTTCATAATACTTCTCTTTATTTTTGGTTCAAGTTCCCAGTACAGACTCTATCCACCCTATGCACACAACTGCAAGGGTCTACGCACTCAGCTATGGACTTCTACCTTAGGCCTCTGCGCACTTAGCTACAGAGCCTCTTCCTACACTAAGAATCTCACTCTTAGCTCACTCAATCTTTCCAATGACACATGACTCCTACTGACTTACTATATTGTCTTAAGTTACTTTAGATCTCCTAAGACTTACCTTTTTATACAATCCTGTGGTCTGCGAACCATGGGTAGATCTCCAAAACCGACACAACTTATCTATACTAAGGGTGGAAAACCCTTTTTACTTTAGACATCTTCACGCTCTGCAACCACAAAATGTGGAGAATTTATTTATTTACACAAAATTCGAGCCTTCTGCCCCAAAACTTGGGTGTTTAACCCCAAAAATGATCCCCAGGGGACCCGTTCCCAATAGGCCCCCAACACAAACATGGTCACTTGCCCTCGAGTCACTCAGCTCGTGTGGAGATCATGTCATGAAGACCTCCCATCTCGACCTGGACAACTGCTACCTCGGCAACGCACTGTGTTGTCGCCTACTTTAGCTCCTCGACCAACTATTCTATTACTGGCCTTGCACTATCAGCCTGTAGCTACTACTGAGTCGCTTGCAAATTGGCCAACTTTCCTTCAATGTTGGTTGTGATCTCATAGGCCTCATCTAACCAAGGCTCCAAGCAAGCCTTTAGCACAACTTCCTTGTGTTGCGCTATGTCTACCTGTTCCTTTAGTGCCTTGGCCTTATGTAGCTTCGCGAGCCTCTATGTGATAGCAACAGTTCGTGTTGTTTCCTTAACCTCGTGGTAGCGCTACTACAATTCCTGCACTTCAGTCTCTAGCCTCTACACATTGGGGTCCTCTTGCAGGCTAGTGAGGACCTCAAGTGACTACTCAAAAAGGTTAGTGTAGTCTATCATTGCATTTGCCACTGTAGTTGCATGCTTCTCCCTGACTTCCAGCGAATTCGAAGGTTGGGCCTTCAATTTCAACTCTGCAATCTTGAGGTTCAGCTCCAGCTGAACCTTGGCCAACTTTGTGTGTGCGTCACACACTCCTGTAGCGAGTTTTCAAACCCGTACATTGACTCACTCAGCCTCAGGGATGTCCAGCTCTGAGACATTCTAGCATGCTTCATCCACAACCTTAGTGAGGCATTGGTTCTTATCTATGAGGTCAATCACAAGGTTGATGGCAGAGTCGCACTATACAGCCATTTGAAAATTATTCACCTTTTTCTCGATGATCACCTACAAAGCACGTTGATCGTGAGCCCGAAGTTCCATGATCACACCGTCCTACAAAAGGTACATCACTTCGCTAGGAAGCACTGCCAAATTAAGTCTCGTGCCCTTGAGGGCACTGACAGTGGGTTTGTCAGTGTCAGTTTTCATTGTCAATGCTCTGTCTGGCAGCACTATGGCTTGGGGATCCTTAGCACGTAGCATCTATGTGGCTTCTGAGGTACCAATGGCCACACTAGTGGGTGCCACGATGATCTGCATCTGTGAAGCATGGATCTGCAAATCGTGCAAACCCGTCTGAATAGTGCCCAACGCCTGCTACTACTGCTGCTCGAACTACTACAACAGTTTTGTGGTGGCATCCTGCACCATATCCCCTATATCATTCAGATCCTCGTCTGTCAGGGTGATCAAATCCAAAGACATATTTCTCACTTTGGACTTCTTCCACAGTCCAACCTTTTCAGGACCCCTAACGCACTTGATGCGGAATGGAATTGTTTCTGGGTCTACTCCTCCCTACTTTGTCTGTTCGTCTGCGTCATCCTATGTCTTTGGTGAAGGCAATTTCTCTATGTCGGAGCCATGCTCTTCTCCTCCTACCTGTCCACCTGTTTCCTACACGACAGCATGCTCTGCCTGAGCCTTAGCATCAGCCTCCTTCCTTCTTTTTGCGGCCAACTGCTCCATCTTTAGCTTGGTTTCTTCCTTCTTCCATTGCACGGCGGTCTTGCTAGATCCCGCAACCAAGTCTGAGGCAGTTTTCCACTCTACTAGCTAGCATTCAAGGACCATGTCGATCATGTCATCTATCACCAAGTAGGGAAATTCGTGCCACTTTTTCTTAGGGCCCTTCCGTGCCCTTATTTAGACATGGCGAAATCAACCTTGAATTCCACATACTCCTGCAATCTATCAAAATTTGTAGGTGACAACCGCGGCTTGCGGTTGATGGCCATATGCACATTCATCTCCATTAATATACAAAATACTTTTCTCTCCTTTATCTTCTAAGGATCCTTGGTCGCCCACATTGAAGCATACTTCTTTGCCTCTGGTAGGTCCAGCACGACCGGAGGGAACTAGTTGTCTTTGGGTAGCTCCCATGTTACCAATATGATGGACAACAAGAGCCACGCGTAGTGAAATGGATTGCTAAGGTCCTGCACCTCACGGCAGTTCGTGAGGAACTCACCGAAAAGGTAGCGCGCCCAATTAAATTGAACTCCCTTGGTGCATTGGGCCACCAAAGCTATGACAGGTGTCGGCACTTCATCTGCACGACACCTCCGCATGACCTTCCCTGCCAAGGGTTGTGTGGCTACTTTGACCGCAAGATCACAAATACTCGAAATGGCATAGTCGCGCGGCTTCTTCACTAACTTGAACTTTTCCTTCATGGCCTACGGAAGGACATGCTCGCTCACCTTTCCTCCAAATGCCATGTCTGAATTTTCCCCTGTGTATGGTATTCACGTGATCCTATGGATCATCATATCAGTGATGGGTATTAACTCCTCCATCCACATACAGTCATCATGTACCAAGCACAGTAGTTTCTTGATTACCACCATTGTGATGGGCGCGTGGTTGTAATGTGCACCCATAGTAGGTTGAGCAATCCTGCCTTATCTATGCCTCTCAACCACTTCTGCGATTCCAACGCGGTTACTTCAGTATTTTTGTGCACAACCCAGTGCATAAGTTGGTCCATTGCTAAGTGAGAGAACCTCTCCATGTCAGCTAAATCCCAGTCTTCTAATTTAAACAGGGGGACATGCCCCAAGCGTAGTCCTTCAAACACAATTTGGTCTGGCAAGAGGGGTGTATGCAAGGTGACCTTACTCTCATCAATGTCTTTGGGCATCTTGGTCTTGCCCTTGCACAGAGGAATGTACTCAGGCAGCTTGGTGATGGGGTCAGACCCCACAATTTCGACATCTTATATTTCCACCACCTCCACCCTCATCCCATCCATCTACACCACCTCCATCGTCGCCTCCACCACTCACCCCATCACCCACGTCATCGCCACCTCCACCATTGTTCAATATGGAAAACTCTATAAAGCTACATGTATTCAAGGGCATAGGGAATGAAGATCCAGACCAATTTTGGTTCATTCCAAAGGCTGTATGGGAAGCTTAAGGTATCACGGATGACCAAATGAAGAAAACCACATTGGTTAGTGCTTTGCAGGACTGCACACTAACGTGGTACATTAAGTACAGTACTGATAACTCAACATCTGTGTTGGCAGATATCTAGGTTGCGCTGAATAGAGAATTCAGTAGACCTAAGTCTCAAGCGCAATCAATTGTGGGATTCAAGGAAATCATGATGAAGCCTGGGATATGCCCTGGGATTTGGATCAAATATTGAAGTGTATGATCCGTGAAGCCAACATGAACTTAATTAATGGGAAGCACTGAAAATGGTTCGTGGCCTCACTCCTGCCCCACCTGAGGGTTGCGTTATCACAACAAAAGATTGGGACCCAAGCGAAAGCTCAGGAAATCACGATGAGACTGCATGAGACACCTACACAGGATGCTAATTTGGGGGTTCAGTAGATTCATGCACAGTTGTAGAACTTTTACCTTGAAATGAAAAGTCTAAAGAAGGACCGAACAGTTTGGCCAGAGGCGCGCGAAGAAATTTGGTGCTTAAAATGAAAAGGTCAAGGGCATGACAAGGATCACTATCCAATCTTTGTGAACTATGTTGCAATAGGGGGACCAATGCCTCTATGACCGGAAGTTGTGGCAGGGCCAAGTGTAGGGCTTGCACTATGGTGCATTATATGCCAGGTGGTTGGGAAACATGTGACCGACAATTTCCATTTGCTGCGGAAATTCATACAAACACCGCAACAGATCTTTTGCAACTTCTTTCAATAAGTAGGTCTTGACGAGCGCAATTTCCGAAGTTATGAATTGATGATGAACATGACACCTGCATACAAGGTGTAGGTAGAAATGCGGCCTCCGGACCAAGGTGTTGGGGGAACGCGAGGTGAGTATCAAGGGTGTGTCCAAGGCCGAGGTGAAGGGGGGATTGGTAGAGGTCGAGGACAGCTTATTTGTTACAATTATGGAGGATCAGGACACTACGCAAGGGACTGTCTGAACCCGACGCAACTGTCATGTTGCTACTGTACTTAGTTTGACCATGCAACTGAGTATTTCCCTATATTATTGGTTAATATTCGTAAAAAAGGATCATAGCCTCCACAGCTGATGCAGAACCTCCAGATGATGAGGGCGGAGCCCCACGAGGAAGACCCTAAAGTAAATATTATGCTGCGAAGTGGAACCATAACTGGGGAGGATAAAGGGAAGTAGCCTACAGAGGGGGAATGGGTTTGCAAAGCACCATAAAAGGAGACTGGGTTTGATTTGGAGTGTGCGAACTAAACATTCATGGAAGAAAAGAAAAACTCCGCTGAGGCCTCTACCTCAGGAAGTTAGGGGAAACCAGTTGAAGAAATGGACCCATCCATGATTACCACATTCTTAGTGACCTGCATGAAACTGCTCAATGATAGTAAGGTTGTGAAAGGCCTACAGGAACTGATCAATTGATGCACTAGTAAGGACAGTGCTATTGGTGAATCATGCATATTCTGGAAGCTTGGCAAGCATAAGGTAAGGACTGGGTGTGAGATGAGACTCACCGTGCAGATAGGGGAATAAGAGATGGACCAAGTCATCTTGGATCTGGGGTCTGACGTGAATGTTTTTCCAAAGCATACATGGGAAAAAATGGGGAGACTTGCACTCCAGTGGTCTCCAATCCAGTTAAGTATGTAAAATCAACAAAAATTTATCCCGATGGGAAGATTGCAGGGGGTGACAGATGCCATAGAAGGCACAAGCGCACTGGCAGATTTTGAGGTGATAGAAATTGTGGATGATACGAATCCCTACCCTGCACTCCTTGCGATCGATTAGGCCACTGACATGAATGGGGTAATCAACCTGAATAAGCAAAAGATGATATTTGAAAAGAAGTCACTCCGAGTAGTGGTGCCACTTGACCCTGCAGAAGGATCGCGCTATACAGAACTAGTTCGCGGTTATGAAAGCGATGATGATTTGGACCAGATTTACAAGATAACAACATGCGACTAGGATTGCGTAAACCCAATAGCAGATGGACGTATTGCATGGGATCACCAGAGCTCCTGCACATCAAATTTGGATGAATAACTAGAGTGTTTACAGAACCAGCTGCATGAATTATCTATGCTACGCTGTAATATGATGACCAAGTCATTGCACTATGTGTCATCAGAAGTAAGGAATTTTCCTCACTAAGATGGTCTCACTGATGTCGATCACTTTTTGGATGAATTTGAGAGAGAAGTGTCGGAGAAGCATCACTTCCAAGCCTTGTATTGGGCCCTCCGCACTATGCCCGCAAGATGGTGGGGTACACACAAGGGTAATTTCAGTGATTGGTGTGACTATAGGTGGATGCGGTGTAGGTATTCATGGGAACCCTTGTCTTATCAATTGACTAGCACTCAGGGGAGAAGTCCATGGTGCTCCCTCGTCATCACTCAAAGGAGGTGCGATCATTGGGCTATACTCAAGACCTTTTCATTCTCCATCCCTGAAAGGCCTTCCACATCGTGTAGCTCCAAACATCAAGGTAAGAACATGACCCGCTTTTCACACAACAACATCTTAATCCAAGTATTTAGTGACTTCAAATACTTACCTCGTGGTCCTTTAAAGAAGTAATGCTATGCTTCACTGTAATTGATAGAAGTGTCGACCGTGAACTCTGTCACAAATCCTCCTATGATTTGGTCAAGCCAATGGTCGACAACACATGTGATCTTATCTTTAGAGGCTTCCAATCTCTGCACTAACTCCAGTGTCCAGACAATCGGATTGTCAAGCCTCCACCTTCTTTGGTCGTCTGCCAATGTTGCGATCCACTTGTATAACTCAACCAAGAAGGAGCATATGAAGATTTTGTGTATTGCATTGTACAGATATCTATCCAACCACTACTCTTTCGTCATCATGGATTCTTGTTCTCTTGCACCGCGAATTCGTGGATCTTCCTATCCAACTAGTCTTCGATCTCTTTCTTAGTTGGATTCCAGTGATACGAAATCACACATCTCGTTATGCAGATCCTAGTCCTAGCAATGGAACCATTTGTTGGCTTGAGGGGCCCTAACCTAGGTTCAGCGTTAGGAAGCCAAGAAAATCCCTACACTACTGGCCCTTTTGGCATCATTTTGCGGAGTGTGGACCAAAGTCTCACCCGAAGTGGTATGAGGGGATGCAGGAACAAAGTTTCCACACCCTGAGATGGTTGTGATGTCACTTTTCCACCTTAATCCCTGCCTTCATGCAAAGCAATAAGCCTTTGGGGCTTATCAATGTATTTCCTCTTCCATCTTTCAGGGCCTCCGCAGAGGTATCCGACTGTTCTTCCTGTATCCCTAAACAATGATTCAAGCACTTACATGCTTCTGTAACTATGTTATTGTCTCATTTCCCTAATTATCTTAGTGGTTAGCCAAATTTATCATGCAATCAATAATATCCTCATGTAAACATATATTATTACTTGTGATCAAATAACAGATAGAAACAAGTACATTCGCGCATCAAATTAGCATAATAATGTAAACCTAGAACTTAACATAGCATAATCGGATGCAATAATCGGAGATAGAAAACACAGCAATTTCATAATGCTTCTCTTTATTTCTAATTCAAGTTCCTAGTACAAACTCTATCCACCCTGTGCACATAGCTGCAGGGGTTCGCACACTCAGCTGTAGACTTCTACCTTAGGCCTCTATGCACTTAGCTGTAGAGCCTCTTCGCACACTAAGACTCTCGCTCTTAGCTCACCCAATCTTACCAATGACTCATGACTCCTACTAACTTACTATATTGTCTTAAGTTACTTTAGATCTTCTAAGATTTCCCTTTTTATACAATCCCATGTTCCGCAGACCATGGGTAGATCTCCAAAACCGAAACAACTTATCTAAACGAAGGGAGGAAAATCATTTTTACTTTAGACATATTCACGCTCCACGACCACAAAATGTGGAGACTTTACATTTCTTTACACAAAATTCGGGCCTTCTGCCCCAAAACTTGGGTGTTTAACCCCAAAATTGACCCCTGGGGGCCCCGTTCCCAACACATATAGTTTTTTTGAGAATGAATTCACTTATCTCCATAGTGGGAGTAGTTTTCACTAACAAAGAGAACTATCATGAGTGGTCCCGAAAGATAAAACACATCTTGATTTTCAATGAGTTTTGGAAAGGAGTTTGTGAAGGAGAAGGAGATAATGCACTTGAAAATCCCACTTCAGAAAAGGAGATTTCCATTTGGGAAAATAAGAATAGTAAGGCCTATGCCTTGATTTTAGCATCCGTAAATGAAG
Source organism: Pinus taeda (assembly GCA_000404065.3). Classification (NCBI taxonomy): domain Eukaryota; kingdom Viridiplantae; phylum Streptophyta; class Pinopsida; order Pinales; family Pinaceae; genus Pinus; species Pinus taeda. Next base: position 8,585 of record APFE030176830.1, read on the forward strand.
AGGTGAGTCGTCATATTTATCCATTTTCAAATGCCTTTGAAGCCTTAAATAATTTGAAGGAAATATATGATTCACAATGTAAGCTTGAATTGGTTCAGCTGATGATCAAATTTTTCAATATTGAGTTGAAAAATGATGACCCTCTTTCCTTAGCCCTAGAACAAAGATCCATTATGCATGACATAAAATCCACTGGTGTTGAAATAGATATTCCTCTCATAGCTTATGTCAAGGCACTATATCCCACCTATTCAAATTATCTTTAGTCATTGCAAGCAAGTGGAAAACTTAAGGAGATTACCTTTAACTCCCTTGAGAAGAAGTTTGTTGAAAGAGAGAAGATTTTTGGGAAGAAAACATCTCCTTTGTCCTCTAAAGAAGTTTTGTGCCTTGCACAAACATATAAGAATCATGAACCAGAATCTTCTAGAGAAAGAGGTGGCCGAAGAGGAAGAGGAAGGAAGAATTTTAGAGGCATGGAACACAAATATTTCCAAGGAGAAAGGTATGATATTCATTAAATATGATGTAATAGAGACGGACATGATGCTTCCACATGTAAGTTTCCTTGGGACAGAATTGAGCAAGAAAGAAATGAAGGAAAAGGTAAAAAACCTGACAAAGGGAAAGGAAAAGCACCTGAGTTCGCTCATTATCTTGTGGCACATTGCAACATTAGAGTAACTAAAGAATTATTAAATGCTTCACTTGCTTCATGGAAATATGCTTGGTTTCATTTACCATACTGGCCTCCAATTCCGTCAAAGATCCTGAGCGATTGTCCAAAATTTGAAGGAAAAGAAAAAGAGGATCCACAAGCCCACATGATGATATATCACCTCTAGTGCTCCTCGAATTCCTATGTTGATGATTCCATTCATCTTCGGCTTTTCCAATGAACTCTTATAGGTGTTGTAGCCAAATGGTATATCGAGCTACCTCAAAATACCTATCAAGATTTTAACACTCTTGCCATGGCCTTTCTCACATATTTCTAGTTCTCGGTTCGCTATGAAACTGGCACCCATTTGCTAACGTCGCTCAAGAAAGACACTGCAACCCACATATTCGATCACATCCATGAATGGAGACGTAGGCGTCTCCTAATTAATTTTGAGAGTGGTTCACCAAATCATTCGTCAATAAAATTGTTGAGGACATTGCTATGGGTGGATGCGTCACTGAGGAACAAGCCACAGTGCGTGCCCAGTATCTAGACCTCATCTATTCATAGTCCGGAACATTATATGATGTGTTACCCGATGCACCCAGACCATCATCTGATCTAATGACATCTAAGTCTCTGGCTACACCTATTTTTGATGGATTAATTGGTTCAGTGACTCAGATCCCCATAAAATCTTCTTCCAAAGAGAAGTCAGTCTCCAACACTGCTCCCAATGATTCCTCTTGCAATTCAGTTGGCCCTAGTAAAACCTCAGAGGTTCACGATGTCTAGTCTACCACAGCGAATAAATCTTCTAAAGGTAATAATAAAGTCAAAGGAAAGGGTAAATCCGATACCCCAAAATAGGGTCCTGCTAAGTCATTTGTTGGTGATGCTTCCCAATGGAAGCCCAAATATCCACGCCTCATCTATGAGGAGGATCACTATACTAAGGATTGTCCTAGACAGTCTGAAGTTAGTTGTTTGCTCATAGGGACCCCAGTCGTCCTAAAGGAGCCCTTCCCTTCCCAGTAGACTCAAATGGTAGACCAACCTCAGTGATTCGCTTCCTTAGGTTCACAACTGTTCATGATGAGTACCCTGATCAACGTGGCTACCAGGTCAAAATATTATCAAACTCCTACCCTGGCAATAGGGAAAGAGAAAGAAGGTACCCCTTCTTCTTCTACCCCATCCAATTCTGGTCCTCTCCATATAAAGTGACCTAATCTTGATTCCTCCATTCTTCCACCTTCTCAAGGTGTGCTATGAAAGTCCTCGTACAATCCCAATGCTCGAGCCGCTCAACATTATAACATTGTTGAAGATTTGGCTCAAGCATCGTCAGCTATGTCTGCTCTCGAGGTCCTTCAAAGATGCCCTTCACAATGGAAATCGTTACTATCGGCTATTGGGGCTATTGATCCAGCTAACTCTAAACTCATCTCTTTTGACCTAGAAAACCGTGTTTTGAATTTACCTCATTATATTTCCTTTCTCATTCAGGTGATCATAAATGAGAAAACCATTCATAGGACCGTCATCAATGAAGGTGCTTCTACCTACATCATGTTTATTTATTGTTGGAAGGAAATTGGTTCTCCTACTCTAAACCGATCCCCCAACACTTTGGAAGCTTTTGACGGGCATGATTCGTGACCATTCGATATCCTTCCCAACTATGCCATTACTTTGGAAGGAAAGACAGTACACGTCGAAGTAGAGATCGTTGATGATAATCTTAACTACAATATTCTACTCAGGAGAAGTTGGACACATGCCATGCATGTTGTAGCCTCCTCCCTTTTCCATGTGATTCATTTTCCCCATCAAGGGAAGATAGTCATAGTCGACCAACTGCCCTTCTTTTCCTCTTCCTCCTTGGATGGAAATGTTCCATATGTCAAGCACACCGGTGCTCCTTATGAGAGTGTGGGGGAAGGAGTCTTTAAATATCTTGCCTTGATGGGTATTTTTACCCTCCGACCTCCTCATGTTGCCTATGTCAACATGATTTGGGTCAAATCTGATCCTTGGGTCATTCCTTCACCAAATCTTGTTGATACATGGGGCAAGGTTATGCCGTTAAGTCCCGCTGAAGTCAATTATGTGTAAATTGTTTCGGCTTCACCTTCAATATCCTCTGATTGTTCTATTTCGATAACATCTCTCAATGTGTTTTCTCCACCCTCGTGGCTTGATTCTAGCCCGATGGTCAAGTCTATGTGTCTTGAGAAGTTCTCTTCTCCGACCCCTATTGACATATTATTTTATCCTCATGTTATCTAGATATTTCAACTGGAGGCACCTTTACCTTCTGATTGGTTCAAGTTTTTATTTCCTCCCCGAGTTTTTATTGCTTACCCATTATTTCAATGGGGCTACCATCTTATGACTCGTAACCTTGCCTTGCCCAGGGGGCATGGGGACACAGACTTATATGAGTTCTACTCTATTATTTGGCCGAGTCAATTCTTACTCGTCATGTCAACGGTAAAACTTCAGTTTTCATCTGTGTTGATTGATCACTCGAGTCTGCGTGTGGAATCTCTCAAAAAGTACTATGCTTAGGTCATCTTGCATGGTTACTTTTGTACGATAGTGTGTTATTCATTTTTGTACAAGTGTAGTTTGGTTTTTTTTTTTTGCAAGTAGCTTTCCTGCTTATTTTTTTCTGCCTGCTTTGCAGATGTCAGTGTCTCCTCACATCGGTTCATTGATGGTTCTTGTTGTAGTACCCAGAATCTATCATCCGCGGCATGGGTCGTTTATGACCCCCATGGTGAGTCGATTGATCTTCAAGGTATTTGTCTAGGTCGAACAACTAATAACATCATTGACTATAGTGCAGTTATCGAATTATTGTCAGAAGCTATTGCTCTTGGCATCCAAAAATTGGTTGTCAACCTCAATTCACAGCTTGTCATCCTTCAACTTAATGGGAAATATTCCATCAAAAACCCTCAGATATTGAGAATGTATCTATGTATTCATCTACTGGAAAGAAATTTTGATTACATTACATATCATCATATTCCTAGACACATCATTAACCAATGCATTAGTTAATTTTGTGTTGGATAGACATTTGCGAAACATGTAAAAATGAAAAATACAAAAACATTTGTACCATAGTAAGCAATAAAGTACAACATATATATATATATATATATAATATATTATATATATATAAATATATATTATATATATATATAATTATATTATATATATAATATATATATTATATAATATATATATAATATATATATATATATATATATATGTCGGTAATGTTTGTCATACATCAAAAACCAAAAAGATAATATGTGTGTTCAAAATACATCGGTGGCCCACACGCCTTATACATCCATGGCTCGCAGGCCTCAAAAATGTGGAATTCTAGACCTATACACTAAACAGCATGATGCTCATGGTAGCATGTAACTGCTCGGACTACACAAGTCAACAGTCGGCAGATCTAGTTTGATACCCCCACCGTATGCCTCTAGTACTAGTGTGGGACATCACCCATTCGGGCATACTCTGGGATCCCATGGGTCAATCCCTCAAAGTTCTATGTGATCTCCTCCTCATTGTCACTTCTCTCCTAGTAAGGAGTGACCTCGAACTGCCGAGCAACGTGCCTAGCAATCGAGGACATCCCGGCAGGGTGTTCTAGTCCAAAATATGCATTTATAAAATCGAAATGTCATGAACACATATATCTCAAAAAAAATAAAAACATCAAAAATTAAAATTGTTTGTTTTTACCTCCATCATCATAATCCTCCCCCTGCAGGAGTAGCATATCTGTATCTCCGCATAAGTCGGTATCATTGTAAGGCCAATCCTCCATTACGATTAGATGTTATCATAGAAATGAGAAAAAGGTGGGCTTCTAGGACATCTATTGACCCTTGGTAATCCTGGGCATCAGCGCATTCCAACGTACCATCTATAGGTCTCATGGTAATGGCGGTTCCACCTCAGCCAACTGGTAGTGGAACAATGGAACCCACTCCAGGAAGAAGGTCACTAGAACTGACCCATAGCAAAACTGCTTCAGGTTTCCCACCTTAGATTTTTATAGTTGGCGCTACATGTTGACCTTCATAGCTTTCGCCCAGTTGAAAATAGTGAGCGTCGTACAATCGATAGCATACTAAAACTTTGAGTTGTTGGTCTCATGTTGCGCTTGGGCCCCAGTCACTCTATTGATGGTTAGCAATAACACTCTCAACACAAGATCCCGAACAGTCATAATCTCGATCTTGCCACCTTTTTATTTGAGTGCTTCTGGGAAATGTTCTGCAAGTAGCATGGTCACAGTTGCCCAAATCAGCCTTGACCCATATATATTGAGTGGCTCCTCTCTCTAGGACAGTCCTGTGAGGAAATAAATGTCTGAAGTTTCCAACTCCATCTCTTGGTCACTGAACATGAAAATTCCTCAATTCATGTCTCAGAGACTGATCAGATACTGTAGAAATTCGAGTTGAGCCCATAGACCTAGTGTAAGGAATAATTTGAGGAGCCCACAGTTCCTTAAAGCATCCAAGAAATTTAGGTCATCCATTTCTTGAGTGTCAATATCCTCATGCTCATTTTCCTTCCAATCCACCATTTTTCACGATTTTTTCCCTGCAAAAACCATATAATCAAGTCAATAAACATATTTGGCCAAAAAAATTGGATTCAAACAGATAAAATGGGAAAAAACATGAAAAAAATTCATGACGTCGGTGTGACTTTTTTAAAAACAGTAGCATCGACGGCATTGTGCAACCCCCGAGCGACGCAATTTTGTGCCCAGAAATCGCGCCGACCGAGTGCAAATTTTTTTCTGAAAAAACCTCCTCATGAAATCTAAAAAATGGTTAAAAAAATAGGTGAAATAAGTATTAAAATGGAGCTTAAGGTCTTGGCTCTTACCTACAATTGACAGCTCGGCGAATGACCTCTTGGATCTCCCGCAAGCTGCTCCAGAAAAATTAGGGCACAAGAGGGTAAAAATCTCTCCACACAAAGGTAAAATGGTAAATGGTAAAAAAAAAATATTTTTTCCTCCTTTTATTCATTTTTTTCATGAAATATTAGGGTTTTTAAGTATTTTTTACCTATTTTTCCTCAAAAATTGGATAATGCATTTACCATTATGTGCAATAACAAGTGACGGATTATCGATGATGGTACTGGAGTCACATTTCAACTCTTTTCTCGACTCATAAAACTCAAATGAAAAGATCGCCAAGTATTTTTCCCTTTTTGACTCATAAAAGATAATAAAAATGGGGGGTCCATTGTCAAGCTCTTTTCTGACTCTTTAAACACGAAAATATTTCCGATCTCTTGTCATTTTGAACTCGTTAAAGGTTGCAAAACATCATTCACCCATTACATGTTTACCCCTTTTTTGGGCTGGGATGAACTATTTACGAAAAAGGTACTCCTTGACTGAAATAGCCAAGAGGGTCTCTCAAGTATCATTTTCTACCTTCTTGGACTCGAGAGACACAAATGTACGAAAAGGGACCATGTGGAGTTTTCTTTTCCGTGTCTTTTTCAAACTCTCTAAACATGAAAAAGATACCGAGTTACACATTTTTTGGGCTCATTAAAACATTAAACGACATTGGATTCATCGCCACGAAGATCGTGAGATTCTCCTTCCTAGGGCTCATTAAACTTACTAGGTTGGATTCGTCTGAAGGATGAAATTATAGTGCAAGAACATGCTATCCCCTTTAAGCTTGCAATCAAACATAATTGGGGTACTTGCCATAAATGGTGGGGGAAAATTGGAAATCCTATCAGTCGTGTTGGCAAATCACTCTTGAACATGACACTTTATGCTTCGTGTCAGGTTGGGATATCCTCCTTTTCATCATTGACCTTCCTAGGTTGGGCCATTCAATTTTTCCTTCCATTTGATCTCTGCCACATCATCATGACCACCAATCCTATGGATCCAAAAGCTACCACACTCTGCAATCGTGTCACTGATATGCTAAAGAGTTAGTCCTTCTGTAGTTACACTTACTCCTGATTCTTTGTAACATCTGAAATCATTTGCATCTCTTTGTCTCGTGTCGATGACGTGGGATACATCATGACCCTCCTTCGACGTGATCATTTCCTGTCAACTTCAGCTCATTGTTTAGGAAGCCAGCCGAGAGACTCCCTTCCAGTACCTTAGAGCTTGCATGCCCTAATGGTAAGTTCTTCACACTCAACGACAAGTTCACATCATTGGCTTTCGATCGAGTGATTTCATGGGTGTTCGACATCAGTTCCTTTATTCACATTCCGTGAACTGTGCTGCTAGTACCTTGAGAGCCATTTTCATTATTGGTGGTTTCTCTCGCGCTTGTTAATGGTTCACATCATTGACCAGTAATCAAGCGACTTTCTGGCGTGTTTGACTTCAACACATTCATTCACATGTTAATATTTGTACTTTGATGGGGTCATTTGGAGTACAAGGCCTTGGGCTTAGATTACACATGTCCAGGTTGCAAGGAAATGTGACATGATCATGTTGATATACATGTCTCTTTCAGATGGATGGTTGCAACCATACCATGAGTCGTTCTATGTGATCCTTCTCATTATTGGATGGCTGCAACCATACCTTGGTTTCATTGTGATCCTTTCTATTGGATGGTTGCACCCATGCCTTGGATCCATTTACATGATCATTCTCTAGATGGTTTCATCCATACCACGATTCATGTATCATTATTTAGAGTTTTCAGTGATGTATATGTATATATGCTTGCTTGCAAGTTTTCCGATGACGGACTCTGGTTCCACGCCTCCACTTATAAATCATTTCACCCCTCACTCTAGTTCGGCCTTCACGCTTTAGGGGGCATCAGTTACACAACATTTTGTCGTTGTCCCTGTACTCCCCGTCCACGATCCTGGAGGACCTCTATAGTGAACCCAACATGCTTCCCCATCATGAAGAAACTCCCAGTATGTCCCTCTTCATGAGCATAATAATTCCCCTTTGCATCATTTCCCAAGAATCTTCCTTTTTTTCCTACTTTACAAGACCGGTGCTACTAACCAGTTTCCTCCTTTTGTCAATTTGCAGAGATTAAAAATAGAACTTTCACTATATGGAGCAACTGAGCCCTTTTCCAGTCATTTCGATCCTCTTTTGGAAGGTTTTTTAAATATGGAGCCGAAGCTTCCATGTCTAGAAGCTTCGTAACGGAATTCTGGTAGATGGTTGGGCTGGATGGAGTCAAGGAAGTCAGTTTGGGCTCCTTTCCCCTATTAGGATGGAACAAAATCAAGAGATAAGACCTTCTCCCATGATGAGAGGAACTATCTCCCATCCATCCAAGCTATATAAACCTCTCTTTTCCCAAGCTAAACTAGTTTTTTGAGTGAGTTTGAATGATCTACAAGTCGTCTACATCTTGTAGCTTTCTAGTGCATGTTTGAGGGAGAATAGTGTGTTTTGGTTTGGCTTGAGACTAGAGGGAAAGAGGCCTTAAAACTTCCATTGTTGAGGCTATCCATGAAGTGCTAGCAGAAGTGTGGGAACCTGAATACATCAGAGGAGACCAGCAATGTCAAGGCACCGGTTGTAATCTCTTTCTGATTTATATAAATGCAAGTATTGATTAATTTCCTACATGAAGTGTCATTTTACATATTTATGGCTTAATGTTCCTTGACCTATTAAGTAGGCTGAATTCAATATTGTATGCTATCACGTTTTTTGTTGTTATTTTTTGCTTGTTTCAGGCATTCAAAGGAAGTAAACGGAAGATAGTTAGACTGAGGAAGCAAGATCATCACCAAGCGGAATAGCATTCTAAGAGGTAGGCCCTTGTTACATAGCATTTTGTCACTGTCCTTGTACTCCCCATTCCTTGATCCTGGAGGACCTCTATAATGAACCTCGAATGCTTTGCCTTCAAGAAGAAACTCCCATTGTGTCCTTCTTCATGAGCAGATCATTTCCCTTTTGCACCATTTCCCCTGAAACTTTTGTTTTTCCCAATTTACAAGATCGACGCTAATGGCCTTTGTCTCCCCCATGTCGATATACATAGATTAGCACTATTCCTCATGCTAACCAGAGAGACTAATTTGTGTTTCAGTCACGTCAATCCTATTATGGAATGTTCTTTAAATTAGAGTCGAAGCTTCCAACTCTAGAAGCTTTGTAATAGAAGTCTGGTAAATGGTTTGGCCGGATGGGGTTGAGGATGACAGTTTGGGATCCTTTCCCCTATATGATGGAACTACCTCAAGGGATAAGTTCTTCTCCCATGAGAAGAGGATCCATATCCCATCCATATTTCCTATATAAACCTCTTTTCTTCCCAAGCACAAGCTAGTTTTTGGCTGAGTGTGAGTGTTATAGTTGCAAATTGTTGATGTTATTTTGGAGTACACAAGCAAGCTATTATTAGTTGTAGCTATCTAGTTGTGTGAGGGAGAAGCTTGTTTTGTTTTGGAGTGAAGCCTAAAGGGAAGAGATTTAAAACTATTGTTATTTGAATCCATCATGGAATGCTAGTAGAAGTGTGTGGGAGCTTGGTCTTATCAGAGGAAGACTGTGACGTCAAGACGAATGGTTGTAATCTCTCTTTGATATTAATATATGCAAATATCGATTGATTTCCTACATGTTTTGTAATATTACATATTCATGCCTTAATTTTTCTTGACTTGTTAAGTAGGTTGAATTACAATTTGTCTATTATTATGTTTGTATGTTGTTGTCGTTTACTTTTTTCAAGAACTTGAAGAAGGAAGCGAGAGACTACTGGAGTGAGCAAGTGAGGACATCATCAAGCAATATAAGCAACCAAGAGGTAGGCCCTCTTGATTGATTATAACCTAAGGAAATCTTCCATAGAATGTATCTATTGTGGCTAGACCCTTTATCGAGCTAGAGGAATTTTTTTTGTGTCTACACTTAAAATTTTACTTCACCACAAATTGGCAACTCCACTAGGGAACCCAATCCTTTTGTTTGTCTTGGATTTCATGATTTCGTGAGAACTTTTCTAGTTCCACTGTTTCCCTTTGGTACTGTTTCTTTTCTCCTGCTTACTAGCCTAGGTCTAAAATTCATAGTAGCAGATCTGATCCCTGTTTTGAAAAAAAAAATGTTTTTCCTTAGTTACCTCAGCCAACGCGCTTAATCTGGTGAAAGTCGCGCCGACCTGCGTGAACTGTTGAGGAAAAGTCGCGTCAGCCAGCCTCTAGCACTTGTTGTCAGTTAGGCAGTCACACCGATGCCTGTATGTGAAGATTAAGGCTTGACCCAATCTTGGCCAGTGTGTTATGCTCTTATGGTTTTGACCCCGTAAGCTTTTTGGACCGTTTTCTCCCTGATTAGAGAGCTACCTTTCATTTGGTTTTTCTTGCTTGTTGGCTTGTTATCTTTTGATTACATTGATTGAGTCATTGAGTGGCTAGCAACACTAAGGCATATAGTTGGTCGCCCATTCAGTAGTTTGTGAACTCAGTAGGTCATATTTTAGGTGTGTTTTCTCTTTACATTTGTTTTTGGTCCTTTTTACAACTTTGACCTCTTTTTGCACAAGTTTGAAAAATTTTTGTTTACTTGCCTAAACATTTATTTTCCGGCATAGATTACATTTTTGGCCTTATGCTTGGTAAAGTCGGTGTTTCATTGATCTAAATGAACTTCTCTTTTCATGTTTTCATCTACTTGAAGAGCTTATTGTCTCGAAAACATTTTCACTGAAAGTCTGTATGCCAAAAGTTTGTTTTGTTGCTTCATGAAAAGAATGAAATTCTAGCTTGTTGCATCATTATGTTACAATAATTTGCATCTCTTAAAAGACTAGAATTGCATCAGAATTTGAAAAAGGAAGAGATTTTTTTTGCTTTTAAAAGGACTAATAGATAAGTGTTGTCAGGAAATTAGGAATTAGAATGAATTTTTCATTAGTTTATTTTTTGAAAAAGTAAGGTAGTGAAATATCATTTCATTTTCAGTTGCTTGATTGTTTTCATTTGATTGAGTAGTTTCTATCCTCTCTAGTGTAGGCATTTCATCGAATTGAAAGGGTCTTGTCTCATTTAGTTGCATTTCAAGTTTTTCGAGTAGCATCGCTAAGACCTAAAAACTAAAACTTAACTCAAGATCAACTCTAAAATGAATTCAAATAACCTAAGGTGCATTTGACATTAGCGATCATATCTAGAAGGTCTAGGATATAGATGTGTTCTAGCATCTTTAAACCTAGTAGCTGTCGTTAGCTTCGCATTAGACAGTGCTAGTATAGATTTGTTCTCCCTGTACTGTCGAGTATATAATGGGAGACCCCACTAGGCCGCAATCCTTTTATCCTTAGGAAGTTGAGTCGGCCGCCTTGCAAACATGATACACTGAAAACAACATTCGGGGAGATTGTCTGCTCGTACTTCTTATTTCGTCAAGAGGTTTTCTGTAGTTCACAGTTGCCCAGTAATCCTATTTACCTAGATCATCTAGAATAGTCATTTTATCTTTTTAACTCATTAAATTTAAAATATCATTCGAGCACTTGTCCTTTCGAGCTCGTTTCCAATCGAAAGTGATAGAGTCATCTTTGTTTCTTTCTCGACTCTTAAAAAATGAAAGAACATCAATCTTTTATGCATCTTAATAATTTATTGCCCACGATCCAAAACATCCTATTAACCTTTTTGACCAAATCGTGAGTTCCCTTAAAAGGACATTTTAAAGCCTTGAAGTTATTTGTTCCGTCGACTAAGACAAGGTCATCGTGGTTGAACCATCTAGTTCACCCAATTCCTCTTCCTCTCCTCCATCTGAAAGATTCTCTGAGGAGATGTTTCTTGAGTTATCAGAGTCACTCAAGGACCAAAATGTTGAAATCGTAATTGTTTTGAGTGTTCAACCATTGTCATCTTGTCCTCCACCTACTTTCGATACAGGGTCATCTGCTGATCTTGGCCCAAAATCTCCGGACAATCTCGTTTGAACTCCAAAGAACTGGCCGACCATTGACAGTTAGCTTGGACTAGTTATCTATCCTCTTAACCCTATATTTGATGTTGTTGAGATATCACTGTAGCGTCCTTACAGTATATACGACCAGCCGGGTGTTCCTTTGGAACTATCCCCCAGTACACGTTTGGCCATTCGTCGTCATTTGTTTTCAAACATGGAACCCAAAGGTGATGCTCCAATCACATCTCTGGATGAGTCAAAAGTTTCTACTCCACACACTTTTGAAGGGGAATAATTTCAATTGCATTTTCCTCCTGAGGGTTTCCCTTTTTCAGAAGGTATTCCCGCCATTTTGCCACCCAACTATGTGTCTTTAGGGCACTTAGTTTTAGGAACACCTAGTGCCTCATCACTCTACCATAATTTTGTATGGGTGTCAGCTGTCAGACCTACATCAGGTCCATTTGTCATGAACATAACTTCCCAATAGGTTGTTACTTCAGTCACGATGCAACCCTCTGTGTCGAATACTCTTGTATCATCGATCCCAGTTACACATCAGTCACAACCGGTAGTTTCAAATATTGTCTTTGTCAGTTCTTTTGTCCCATTAGACAGTGGCTAGATTGTGCCACTGCCTAGGGGGTAGAACCTAAATTTTTCCATGGTGTCAAGTGCCACTAATGTGAGTGGCTCACAAGCTCACATACTTGGTATAAACTAGCCCTCTTCTAGTATTATCTATAACCCTGCTGATCCTACTAGATCAAGAAATGTCCAGTACCAACAAGTTTAAAATCCCGTTGGTCCGTCTAGATCGAGCAATGTTCAATATTAGCAGTCCTATGGGGCTCATGTCCAATACCAAAATCCTTACATTCCATATGGTTCTCAAGGATTGGTTAATCAACCTTACACCCTCCAATCTGGGTAGTACATCCAACCTGGCTATGGCCAGATTCAGTTCGGTAATTTTTTGGGCACTATTCAAGTACCCTTGCAACAGCAAGGAGCATCTTTATAACAACTAAGGCAGCCTTTGATACCGTAAGGGCAACCTTTGTCGCAGCAAGGGCTCTCTCCACAGCACCAAGGGAAAATTATCTTGCAGCAAGGTCATCTGCAACAACCGCAAGGTCAATCCTTACAACAGTTGCAGCAAGCTGTGCAATAGTAGATGCAATATGCTCTGCACACCTCTCAACCCAAACCCTCACAGGGCCAACGTCTGCAAACCCAGGGACAAATTTTGCAACTGCAAGGTCAACCCTTGTGTTAGAGTCAGTATTTTCATACTGCTATCAATGATCAAAATTGCTCTTTTCATATTCATTTTAGGTGTCCCACACATAAAAAAAATTATCATTCAACTAGGTCATGCAAAAAACATTAGTCACTGATGGAAGTCCTAGTCCAAAAACATCACTCTTCCCTAAATGTGATTACTTGTTGGCACAATTTCATATCTTGTTGACTGTACATCATCCATAAAGTTATTTTTATCATTCCATTTGTATCAGTCATGAGGTCATTATGTCATCTTGAAATTCAGTCCTTCAAGGTCACATTAGGTATTTTAGGGTTTTTCAAGGTTTCATTAGGTCATTAGGGTTGCTAAGGTTCCATTCCATTTCATGAGACCAACAAGTAAAGGGTGATAAAATAACATCCCTTCACCATGTGAAGATGGTTTGTTAAGAGAAATTCTTATTTCATTATGTAATTTATGTCTTTCAAATGTAATAATTTCACCATCCCAAGATGTTAACTCAGTGTTCCAAAGATGCCAGACCATCAAAAGATCAATTTTTAAAGGAAATATTCAAGTGAAAGGGTAAAGTTTAAAAGGGTTAAGTGCATGCCAAAGGGAGTTGTCTTTTCCCAAGGGTGTCCAAATCATCATTTTCCACAAGCACTAAACCCTAATTTCCTCACCCATTGAGCTAGGGTTGGCTATGGAATCAGATACATCTGATTATATGAGGCATAATGGAGGTAATTTCAGAAAGTATGAGTCCATTCCAACTCATACACATCATGTCTCCATCATTTTTCAATAAGTCATTCCAAGGGACAAATCATTTGCCACACGTAGGGCCGGTTTTTCTTCAAATTACATTTTGTCTCAGGGATGAATTTGGAAAATTTGAGAGAATTTTTTGTCCATAATAGGCCAAGGATGGAAAACCTCCTTCACTTTTTACAAATGTGTCATGGTTTTAGAGAAATTTCAAGAATACAGTTGCTAGAAGAGAGTTGTTACACTTCTACAATGACTTTGGGAAAATCAATTTTTCTTCTAGTTGTATTGTCCAAATGACTAGCTTGATGAATCAACTGATAACTAGAGAGAAATATCTTTCCCATGAGCTATCATGATCTCAATTTGGAGTTGAGGAAGTCCTCCAAAAGTTTCCTGCAAGAGAACACTTCATTTTTGCACCCTCATTCTGCACTTTTTGACTAGTCTTGGAAGAATTGACGTTTTAGAGGCTATAATTGATCATTTTTAGTGCTTGATAGTTCCATTGTGTGACCAAGAGAGAGACCTTTCTAACTAGCTATTATGGGCACAATTTGGACACTGGAAAGACAATCAAAATCAGCCTACAAGTTGAGCACCATGCATAGAGCTTGGACGCTGCTCATAGAGCTTGAGCGTTGTGCACAGAGGAGGGATCACTATGCATAGAGACAGAGCGTTGCGCATAGAGCCTATTTGCCAATGCAGTTTTGCACGGTACTGCACATAGAGACATAGCATTGTGTACCTGTACAAGGTGCTGCACATAGGGCCAACAAGCACCAAAACCACCCTATCAACCATCCAAATTGTTCTTTTGCCACCTAGAACCTCTAAACAAGTAAGTACACTCCTTGAACTATCCTCCCAGCACTCATTTCATGATTTTGAAGTTGGCTTTCTATTTAAATTTTCAAACCCTAGGTTGCCTGAAAAAGCCTCCCTGCTTATCATATCCTTTATTCCCACATTCTATTGACAAATCCCTCCACCTATCCCCTATACCCTAATTCCCTCAAACAAATCCCTTTACCTATCCCCTATACCCTAATCCCCAAAACAAAATCCCTACACCTATCCCCTATACCCTAAATCCTCAAAACAAAATCCTTAAACCCCTATTTACTAAACAATCCCTACCAAAAAATACCATCCTTCTCACTCTCACATCATATATATCTCATCCTACATCGCACAAACTCCTCTCCCCTTCCCCTATCCCTATTCACCATAAATCCCACTTCCTGATTACCTTCTCTAGGGTTTCTAAAGCATCAAACTCAAAAACATGGATAAAGAGGACAAATATTATGAGGAGAAAGATAAAATCACTCAGGCTTCCTTTAAAGCAAAGGATGCCAAAATCTGGAAGCTTGAGACCAATTTACAAAGGGCCAAATATATCATCTCATTTTTATGAGCAAGAGAAGAAGCAACTAGAGGTTAAGCAGGAATTGATGCAAACCAAGTACATCAAGGAAAAGAGGGAGGTTGATAAGGCCAAATTTCAGCTTGATGAGGCTTATGGATATTATGGAGAGCCAGATGATGAACAGGGACAGAGAAAAAGACCCAGAACAAGATTTGTAACATAAGAGTCAAACAAATGAAGACAAGGCTAAAACAAGCACTCAAAGGAAAAAAGGAGTGTGCTAGGCTTAGGTTGCTTGTCAAATCTTCCTTGGCTAACCCAGACACTTGATGGTGGTGGTCTCCCACAAAATTTGAGCAATTTTTGAGAATTTTTGAATTTTTGAAGAATTTAGCAGTTTTTGACACATAAATTTTGGCTCTATGCGCAGCGCCACTGGTGTTGTGCTTTTTCTAGGGGAATACAATGAGTAAATGGTAATCATTTTTGGATTCACAATGATTAGTACATTCACCCTGTGAATTTTCTAAGCTTTTGGAGCAAAACTGGTCAACCAAAAGTTCAAAAAACACCCAAAAAATGACCTTTCTGCCCTCTTTTTGAGCCACAGAAGAAGTATCGAGAGAATTCGTTTTTGAGGGGTCAAATGAACTCCAAATGAAAAAATTCAAGATTTTCTATAAATTATACTTGAAGATATTTCCAAAAATTTATTTTGGGCCCAATTTTGACACCAAGAAGGCCTCCAAAATGGCTCTGCAAAAAGTGTTGCGCATAGAACAATTTTCTACTCAATTTGCACTTTACTGTGCCATGATTGTAATTTTTGGGTTTTCTCTCATGGATGATGTTTTTACTAATGTAAATGGTGACTGGGCATGTAAATAGGATTAATATTAGTTACTGGAGGGTAGATTCATTGGATCAAAATTTCTATTGAAGTCAAATGAATCAGTTTCCTCCCTTTTAGAGGCAAGTTGTTAGGGTTGCCTAGATTCCAATTTCTTGTTCAGATTTTGATGGATTAGTTAATCATATTAGGGATTCGACCCCTGAGGATGGGAGGAGGTTGAATTGAGGTCTATAACTTCTTTTTCTTTCTCATTGTAAAGGGTTGGACTCAGTTGGATGCTTATGCTTTGAGTAGACATCATTTTGTATCAGTTTTCAGCAAGAGATTAATGAAAAGTTGTAGTGATTTCTTTGGGATCCATGTGGTATGATGTTTAGTTCAGTTTTCTCTATTGTGAGAATATGTTAAAAAATGTTTTGTACTTCATCAATCATTTCATTTCTTTTAAGTGGATGTTTTCAAGTTGATAGGCAGAACCCATAATATTTATGCTCTGTTTTGGGAAAATATTCACTGTCTATGTTTTCTTCAGTTTAGGAAGAATCCATGTTGCTTACATGCTCTTTCTAGCTTCTCACCTATCTTGAATCACCTCACCCATCAAACCCTAGAATGTTGAACCTTGTGCCTACCTTGCCCCATCGAACACCCTGCAATTTTGACCTAATTTCCTTGCCCTAACTGTTTGGCTCCTCCTAATCTAGCAAAACCCTTCAAAATAAAATCAAACCTTATGCTATTATACCTAGCCTAATATAATTTTCTTGATCCAGTCATCTCATCTGATCCAATATGGATTTTGGATAAGCTCCTAAGTTTAGTGTTCCTCACAGATGAAAATGAAAGTCCAAGGAAGTTCCTGGACATAGCCCCATTGTAGAGATCTTTTCATTCTAAATCTACTGTAACTTGAATGGGCAAAAATGGACTTAGGATGCAGAAGTTATCACTCAAAGAAGGTGCCCTTTTTTCTTTGGAAAAAGAGGAAAAATCCCCTAAAAATGGCAAAAAACCCTTATAAAGGGAAATCGCATCAGAGAAGGGTTAAGGAGGTAGACTTAAGCGGAAAGGAGAGAAGCCCCTGATTGCCAATCTCTGATATATCGGGTCAGAGATAGGCCTGTGTGCGATGGAGGGACCCCAGGCTATGCGATATGTCGATTGTCGATGATTGGATCGACAAATTGGTATCAATGATGCCATGAGACAAAGGACGGACCCCCTGGGATAATGCGACTTGAGATTGCGATTTATCACATCGCAACGATGCATCGCAGCGATATGCAAGGGGCAACAACGCCAGACCCGATGGATTCCATAGGCATGGATTGATAAAATTTGAGTTCCAGTAAACAGAACTTTTCTGTGTTTTAATGATTTTCGATGTAAAAACCGAAAAACAAAGGAAAGATGTCGAAGCGATAAGACCAGACCCGAAGGGAAATTTAGGCGTGATCTATATAATTTGAATTCTGTAAAGGTGGATTTCGAGCAGGCCTCAAGCGGTAAATGGTTTTGGGCTAGCTCTGCCCGCTTCAACACATTGGTCGACATGTGGCTAGTGGAGGAGTGAGGAAAACCACCTTTTCGGGCGGGTAACCCTCATACTCCTAAGCCGCCCAAAATTGGATATCAACCGTTGATCGAAGATCCCATAGATCGATGGTGGGGATTACGCTAGCAAAAAAAGGCGGACCCGAAATGATTATAAAACGGATGCGATAAATTTTGAAATCCGATAAAATAATTTTTACAGGTTTTTCAATGATTTCCTGTGTATTTGGTATTTTACCCAATATGCCTATGCGATGCGATATAATTCCTGATGGCGGGCCCGATAGGGATTTAGGGGTGATTGAATGGGATTTCAAGACCGAAAAACATGCCCGATAGTGTAATTTCAAGAAAATACCTGTGTAATGGATTTTTCTCTATTTTCAGCTTATTGCCTAGAAAATGGACCTGATCCCTTGTAACAGCTCCTAATCATCATTCCACGCTACAAGCAGGCTTTTTTGGCAGACGATGAGGTGTTTGAAAGCCACAAAACCACAGATCCAGATGACCAGTCAAACAAACAGCGCAGAGAAGCCACAGAGCCGCAAGGGAATGATTGAACGTAGGGAAATGGCTGGGGAAGCTGAAAAGCTAGGAAAATTCCTCAAAGGAGCCCAGAGAGCTCAATTGAGGGGAGAGTAGTTGCAAGCTAAACTCAAAGAGTAGAGACAGAGTGAAAAGCTAATATGCAGAGCAACTGAGGGAGTCATTGGGGTCACTTGGAGGTCAAATGAAAAGCTAGAGAACTGAAGGTTGCAGAAAGCCAAAGAAGCTAGAGCCGAAGAGCTAGAGCCAAAGCCAAAGCTAGAGACCTAGAGCTAGAGCTAAGAGCCAGAGCCAAGAGCTAGAGCCAAGAGCTAGAGCCAAGAGCCAGAGCCAGAGTCGAGAGCCAAAGCCAGAGCCAAGAGCTAAAAAGTCGAGAGCTTCAAGAGCCAGGGATAAAATGGTGTCTAAACCCATTATTTCTGTGTAAAACAATGGAGTTGAGCCAAGGGCTTGTAAAAGGACTTATACCATAATCCGAGAGAGCCTAGTCAAGTTGACTAGAGCTCATGGAGACGTAGCCTAAGAGTTTTGGGTGAACTCCTAATTAAATTGTTGTCTTATGTGTGTTTGTTATTTGATGCATTGTTTCACTGTTATAGGTTTTATATCAGTCTAAGAAAATGAATTTACAGTACATAAATAGCTTAAAACAACCATAACCATGCACCTTATTCAGAAGCACATAATTAATTTTGCATTGGTTAATCATAAGGACTTGGGAATATTTAAGCTTTGGAAGTGGGAGAGGTTCTTGTAAGTTAGACAAGAAGCCTAAGTGCCCCATTTTTAGATCAGGTGGTATCAGAGCTTGAGATTGATTAACCACACCTTCAAAGAAGGTTATATCAGAATTCTTGATTGTCAGAGCAAAGATTTCTTGTCTGAAAGGTGTTTAAACAGTCAAACGTTGATTATGTGCTTGTTTTGCAGACTGACTATTGTTTAAGTTTGCAGAGGTGAAGGGAAAGTTATTGATAGTTCAGCCCAGGAAGGGTAGGAAGGAAGAAGGGATGAAGCCATTCTTCTATCCCAAAGGACCTCAAAGCAATCCTTGGAGCACAAGAGGTTTGTTGCAAAAGGTTGTTGAATAAGCTCTTTATTAATCTTGTTTGAAGTCCTTTTATTCATTGGCATAATGACAACTTCTACAAGTGAGTCCTCAAATTCTTCTTTCTTCATCACAAGACTCTTTGATCAAGACATGAAGCAAGACTTGTCCACCATGATGGATATGGTGAGAGAAATGTATGAGGATGGAAGCAAGAGCAACAGACATAGAGAGCAGTTGAATTCCATGAAGGAAGAGAAGCAGTTTCTTTTTGACAAATTGTAGGAAATGGAGAGACAACTTCATATTGCAAATATGA
Organism: Pinus taeda; assembly: GCA_000404065.3. Taxonomy (NCBI): domain Eukaryota; kingdom Viridiplantae; phylum Streptophyta; class Pinopsida; order Pinales; family Pinaceae; genus Pinus; species Pinus taeda. Next base: position 27,927 of record APFE030176830.1, read on the forward strand.
ACTTGAAAAGGATGCATGAGTTGGAGACACAACTCTTTGCTGCCCAAGAAGCCTTAGTCAAGTATCAGCTTGAAGAAGAGGTAAACCATTCCTGTTTGTCTTAAAATTCCTCTAGAATTCTTATATTGGTTCTTTTGAAAAACATACCAAAGGCATAGGTTCCAACCTAAAGTCCAAGATGTGCTATGAAGGAAAAGGCTTGGGTAGACATGCACAAGGTATTGTTGAGCCAATAATAATTGAGGAAAGGCCTAAGTATTTGGGTTTTGGCTATGGACAAGCTTATGGGGAGAGTTCCAAAGCTGCCATGAAGGCCATTAAAACAACTCCAAGAAGGAGTTGCATTGCAGAGTGTGAAGATTGTATTCAGGAGGAATGCAATGGCTTGAAACATCATTTGCAGGATGCAGGTGTTCAGAAGCACACACTTAAACTAGAGAGTTGTGGAGACTCTGACAGCCTTGAAGAGCTTAATGGTGTTCCAAAGGGAGCCACTCCTTCATTTGCTTCACCTCCTCATGAAGGAAATAAAGGTGAAAGAGGCAGGTATAAATCTAGTTCTAAACATTTTCCTTTTGATTGTGCAAAGCATGATAAATTTCCACATAGATATGGGAAAATAATTTCATGTTCCTTTTGTGGTTTGGATAACCATAATGTTTCTAGATGTTGGAAGAGAATGGCCACATACAGGAAACTTTTGAAGGAGAAGAAGCAAGAAGCCAAAGGTCCATTGGACAAGGCAAATCATGTTTTCAAGAGGATGCACATGCAGTGCACTTACTGCCATAAGCAAGGACATCTTGCTGCAAAATGTTGGACACTGAATCCAGCAATGCTTCCACAAAAGCTAAAGAAAGTGGAAAGAGAATATGGCAGGCATGAAAAGGAAGATTCCATGACTGATGTGTCTCAAGATGATTCACATGTTGATGTTGATGTGCAGACAAAGGTAGTACCTTTGAAAGGGATTGGTAATAAATGGTTAAAGTTCTTATCCGATTAAGATTTCATGTCTATTGATGCATCTATTTCCATTCTTTGTTAATGGAATGCAAGTTGCAGGATTTAACCAAGTAGGTGAATGGAGAAGTTGAGCAGGAGACTCACTTTGTTGCTGCAACATTATATTTCATTTCAGTTTCGAAAGTACAGTGTGCTTAAGCGAAAGTTGAAAGATGAAATGCATGCATAAGCTTGATATGCATGAACACAAGGATGTTGATGATTTCCTTGTATTTGAACATGTATGTGTAATTAACTTGCAGGGTTGATTGCTTTGACATGCATGTAATGATGAAGTGTTTCATCTTTTGAAAAAGAGTCCTAATGGTCCTTTTCTACATGCTTGACTTGAAGGGTCATTTGTTTAAAGGCATGTTTTGTGGCTTGTTATCTAGTCCATCATTTGTATGCAAATGTAAGACATGGAGGTGTTCACAAGCTGTGAAATCTGTTTCTTTTGTTGAAGCAGGAGTTTAGGCCATCCAGTTGTTGTCTGTATTTATGTTGTTGTTAACAGTGGTTGTTGACAACTTTTGAAACAGGTACAAATGAAATTTTTGTGGAGCAGATGTACTTCACATTTGTTTGAGCCACCTTGGATCAATGATCAAGTTAAAGAAGTTCAAACCACCTTCTATGACCATTTCAGCAGAAGTTCTACAGGAAGGCAAGGAGGAAGATAGTTATTCCCAGGAAGACCAGCCCATCCAAGAAGGGAAGTGGTCAGAGACTGGTTCAGAGGAACTATGCAAGGAAAGTGTGTGGAGGCTGAAAGAAGAGGGTGTTGTTACTCTCATTTACTATTCAGATCAGTATATCAGTCTTTTGGAGACCAAAAATTCTTTTAGTGGGAAGGCGTGATCCAAATTGGATTTTGGATAAGCTCCTAAGTCTAAGTGTTCATCACAAATGAAATGAAAGTCCAAGGAAGTTCCTATACATAGCCCCATTGCAGAGATCTTTTTATTTTGAATCTACTGCAACTTGAATGGGCAAAAATGAACTTAGGATGCAGAAGTTATCGCTCAAAGAAGATGCCCTTTGTTCTTTGGAAAAAGAGGAAAAATCCCCTAAAAATGGCAAAAAACCCCTTATAAATGGAAATCGCATCGGAGAAGGGTCAAAGAGGTGGACTTAAGCAGAAAGGGGAGAAACCCTCGATTGTCGATCTCTAATATATCAGGTCGAAGATAGGCCTATGTGCGATGGCGGGACCCTGGGCTATGCAATATGTCAATTGTCGATGATCGGATCAGCAAATCGGTATCGACGATGGCATGAGACAAAAGACGGACCCCCTGGGCCAATGCGACTTGCGATTGTGATTTATCACATCATAGCGATATACAAGGGGCGATAACGCTGGACCCGATGGATTCTATAGGCGCGGGTTGATAAAATAAGAGTTCCAGAAAATGGGACTTTTCTATGTATTAATGCTTTTCTGTGTAAAAATTGAAAAACAAAGGAAAGATGCTAAAGCGATAAAACTGGACCCGAAGGGAAATTTAGGTGTGATCTATATAATTTGAGTTCTGTAAAGGTGGATTTCAGGTGGGCCTCAAGCGGTAAATGGTTTTGGGCTGGCTCCGCCCACTTCCACACACTAGTCGACACGTGGCTAGCGGAGGAGAGAGGAAAACCGCCTTTTCGGGCGGGTAACCCCTGTACTCCTAAGCCGCCCAAAATTGGATATCGACCGTTGATCAGAGATCCCATAGATCGACAGTGAGGATTGTGCTAGTGACAAAAGGCAGACCTGAAATGATTATAAAACGGATGCGATAAATTTTGAAATCCAATAAAAGAATTTTTACGGGTTTTTCAATGATTTCCCGTGTATTTGGGATTTTAACCAATATGCCTGTGTGATGTGATATAACGCCTAATGGTGGACCTGATAGGGATTTAGGGGCGATTGAATGGGATTTCAAGTCTAAAAAACACACCCGATAGTGTATTTTTAGGAAAATACCTGTGTAATGGATTTTTCTCTATTTTTGGCTTATTGCCTAGAAAACAGCCCCGATCCCTTGTAACAGCTCCTAATCATCATCCCACGCTATAAGCAGGTGTTTTTGGCAGACGATGAGGCATTTGAAAGCCATAGAGTCACAAAACCAGATGGCCAATTGAACAGACAGCGTAAAGAAGCCATAGAGCCGCAGGGGAATGATTGAACGCAGGGAAACGGTTGGGGAAGCCAAAAAGCGAGGAAAATGCCTCAAAGGAGACCAGAGAGCTCAATTGAGGGGAGATCAGTTGCAAGTTGAAGGAAGAGAGTAGAGAGAGCGCGAAAAGCTATTACGCAAAGCAACTGAGGGAGTCTTTGGGATCACTTGGAGGTCAAGTGAAAAGCCAAAGAACTGAAGGTTGTAGAAAGCCAAAGAAGCCAGAACTGAAGAGTCAGAGCCAAAGCTAGAGCTAGAGAGCCAAAGCTAGAGCCAAGAGCCAGAGCCAGAGCTGAGAGCCAAAGCAAGAGCTGAGAGCCAGAAAGCCGAGAGCTTCAAGAGCCAGGGATAAAATGGTGTCTAAACCCATTGTTTTTGTGTAAAACAGTGGAGTTGAGCCAAGGGCTTGTAAAAGGACTTATACCATAATCCCAAAGAGCCTAGTCGAGTTGACTAGAGCTCACGGAGACGTAGCCCAATATTTTTGGGTGAACTCCTAATTAAATTGTTGTCTTATGTGTGTTTGTTATTTGCTGCATTGTTTCACTGTTATAGGTTTTATATCAGTCTAAGCAAATGAATTTACAGCACATAAACAGCTTAAAACAACCATAAGCATGCACCTTATTCAGAAGTACATCATTAATTCCGCATTGGTTAATCATATGGACTTGGGAATATTTAATATTTGGAAGTGGGAGAGGTTCTTGTAAGTTAGACAAGAAGCCTAAGTGCCCCATTTTCAGATCATCGACTAAGATCCTTACGGAGAGATCCCTTTCCTGGCCTAGTAGGGCTAGCTACTTGGCTAAGCATGGTTTGTGGTTACCCTGGCATTGCCTTCCTTCAGCTTGAGGTTCAATCCAGGTGTTAACACCTTGCAACAGCAAAACCAACTAGGACAGCAGCAACCCTTGTATACATACCAACAAGATCAACCCTTGTAGGGGCAGGGTCAAGGTCAAGTCCTACAGTAGCAGGCCCAAAACCCTCTTGTTCTAGGTCAACAGGTTTAGAATCCTGTCGGCCAAGGACACCAGGTACAAAACCCCTACGTCCAAGGGAAACAAGTGTATCAACCTTATGCCCAAGGACCGCTGGTCCAGAATCCTCTTGTTCAGGGACAACCGGTTCATCAGCCCTATGTTCTGGGACAACAGGTCCCATATCCATATGTCGAAGGTCAATAGGCTCAACACCCTTTTAACCCATACGTTGCCTATTAGCAACCTATGCCTAGACAGTTTCAAGGTATTCAGGGTCACAATTCTCCTTATGGTCAAGGTAATCCGCAATGGGGGCAGCCTCAAATGCCATATGGCCAAAATCCCCCACTGTGGGGCCAAAATCCTTACCAATAGGGATGGGCTCCTCCCTATGGGTTGGCTTATCAACTTCCCATGCCTTTTAACACTCAATTACCTTTCTTGGCTACACTTGAGTTTCCAGATGTATCGTGCTTTATGAATGTTTTGATCCTTCATTCGTCGTACTAGCCTCCAGTGTCATCCAATACACCAAGTGATTGCCCAAAGTTCGATGGAAAAGGTAAAGAAGATCCTCAGGCCCATGTGATGACATATCACCTCTAGTGCTCGTCGAACTTGTACATGGACGACTCCATTTGTCTTCGTCTTTTCCAATGAATCCTCATGGGTGTTGCAACAAAATGATACATCGAGCTACCTCGAAGTACTTACCATGATTTTAGTTCGTTAGCCATGGCTATCCTCACACATTTTCAGTTGTCGATTCGCTATGAAACTAGCACCTGTTTTCTCACATCGCTTAAGCAAGATACTGTGACACACATCTCTTAACACATCCATGAATGGAGACGTAGATGTTGCCTAATCAAATTCGAGATTACTAATCAGTTGCTCACTAAATAGTTTACCAAATCATTCGTAGCCCTAATTTCTCGTGATATAACTATGGGTGGATGCGTCATTGAAGAGCAAGCCATCGCTCATGCCCAGTACTTGGATCTGGTTTACTCTCAGTCTGGAACTTCATACGATTTGTTACCCAATGCTCCACAACCATCATCCGATCCCACACCATCAAAGTCACCAGTTGTTCCTCCCGTTGATGGAGTCATTGGTTCAGTATCTCAGACCCCTGCTAAAACTTCTTCCAAACAAAAGTCAGTCTCGAATGCTACTCCTAATAATCCATCTCAGAATCCACTTGACCCTAGTAAAACCTCAGAGGTCCATGCTGTCCAGTCTACCTCAACGGACAAATCCTCAGAAGGAAAAATGAAAGGCAAAGGCAAAGCTAAAGTTGATGCCCCGAAACAAGGTCCTCCCAAATCGTTTGGTGGCGAATCTTCACAATGGAAACCCAAGTATTCCTACCTCATTTGCGAGGAGGATCACTACACTAAGGATTGTCCTCAACGATCCAAAGTTAGTTTCCTACTCAAAGGGACCCCTGCTATCCTCAAAGAGCCATTTCCGTCTCAGCAGACCCAAATGGTAGACCAACCCCGATCTACTTCCTTCTGATCTCAAGTGTTCCTGATGAGCATGCCCATTAATGTGGCTACCCAATCGAAAGATTATCAAACTCCAGCTCCGATAGCTGGAAAAGAGAAAGAAGATGCACCTTCTTCTTCTACCCCGAGTTCTGGCCCTCTGCAAATTGAGCACCCTAACCTTGATTCTGCTACATCGCCACCCTCTCGATGCGTGCTGTGGAAATCCTCGTATAATCCCAACACCCGAGCCTCTCATCATTACAATATTGTTGAGTATTTGGCTCCGGCGCCGTCAACCATGTCGGCTCTCGAGGTACTCCAAAGCTGCCCATTGCAACGGAAATCTTTGTTGTCAGCTATCGAGGGCATCGATCCCACCGATTCTAATTTGATATGTTTCGGTCTAGAGAACCATGTTCCACAAATCCCTCATCAGATTTCCTTTCTTATTCAGGTAATCATCAATGAGAAGACCATACACTACACTGTCATCGATGAAGGTGCTTCCACCTGCATCATGTCAACTACATGTTGGAAGGCTATTGGTTCCCCTGCACTGAACCAGTCTCCGGACACTTTGGGAAGCTTTCGATGGGCGTGATTCATGACCCTTTTTTTATCTTACCTAACCTTTCCATCACAGGCAAGACAGTGCAGGTCAAAGTAGACATTGTTGACACCAATCTCAATTATAATCTTGTACTTGACTAAAGCTAGACTCATGCCATGCATGCCATGGCCTCCTCCTTGTTTCATGTGATTCATTTTCCCCATCAAGAGAAAATTGTCATTGTCGATCAGCTGTCTTTCTTTGCCTCTTCCTCCTTGGATGGCAATGTTTCATACGTCAAGCACTCTGGTGCTCCCTATGAGAGTGTGGGGGTAGGTCTTTTCAAAGATTCTGCCTTATTGGGAATTTTTCCACTACCACCTCCTCATGTTGCCTCTATCAACATGATCTCAGTCAAATCTCATCCCTGGGTCATACCTACACTAGATCTTGTTGATACTTGGGGCAAGGTTATGTCGCTTTGCCCCGCCATAGTCAATTACGTGGAAATTGTTTCGGCTTCGAACTCTGCATCCTCTGATTCTCATATGTCAAAGACCTCTCTCGATATGTATTCGCAATCCCCCTAGCTTGGCCCTTTGGAATCATTCGATCCCTTATCCGAGACCTTCCTCACTGATGAAGGTATCATGGAAATCATGTCTCTCGAGAAAGCACCATGGATCGATACTCATCATCACTCCTCATTCCTACCTCGCCCAGCAGTCATGTCTACGACTTTCGAAGAGTCCTCTTCCCCATTTCTGCCACCAATTATTACTCATGAAGTATGGTCGGAAGGAAATCTAGGTAATATTACCCAAATGATGTTGATTGAAATTTCTATCAAACCCGGTATCATTGAATATGTTCATATTGGGGTATCTTGTTCTTTGGATGAGATCAAGACATATACTCATTTGTTTCAGGAATTCTGTGATTTGTTTGCATGGTCTTATGAAGAAATGCCTGGCATTGATCCTGGCATTGTGGTGCATGAAATACCAATGTATATGCACGCAATGCCCGTTCGCCAATGGCTTTGCCCGTTACACCCTAGGAAGGCTGCTGCCATTAAGGGTGAAGTTGAAAAGCTTCTCAAGGTTGGGTTCATTTATCCCATCCCCCTTATAAACTGGGTGTCCAATATTGTCCCGGTGACTAAAAAGCAAGGCATAATTCACGTTTGTGTGGATTATCAAGATCTTAATCGTGCCTATCCTAAAGAAAACTATCCTACTCCCTTCATTGATCAAATAATTGATGAATGTGTCAGGAGCGAGATATTTTCCTTTATGGACAGTTTTTCTGGTTGTAACTAGATTAACATCACACTGACCGATCAAGAAAAGGCAACCTTTATCTACCCATGGGGTACATTCGTGTACAAGAATCTCCCTTTTGACCTCAAAAATTTTGTAGCCACGTTTCAATGGGAAATGTCCTATGCATTTCATGATATTGGCAACATTGTCCAACCTTACTTGGATGACCTTCCTACCCATTCTCATAAGTGCCAAGACCACCCAAACCATCTTCGGTAGATTTTTCTATGCTGCAGACACTATAATATTCGGTTAAATCCACACAAATGTGTTTTCTATGTGGAATCAGGACAACTCCTCGGCTTCATCGTTTCCAAGGACGGTATTCGCCTAGATCCGCTAAAAGTTGAGGCCATTGTAAATTTACCCCCTCCATCTTCACTACACCAACTCCAGAGCCTGTAATGAAAGGCCAACTTTCTCCATCGTTTTATACCCAACTATGTCAGGCTAGCCACAGGATTTACCTAGTTACTCAAACAAGGAATGCCCTTTGCATGGGATGAGGTGGCCCAAAAATATTTGATGATCTTAAGGTCGTCCTCATAAATTCTCCTGTGTTGCATCCGTCAGACTATTATCGAGATTACTTCCTTTACCTAGCCGCAGCCCTTATCACCATTGATATGGTTTTGTTCCAAGATGAAGATGAAGGCAATGAACATGTAATCTACTACCTTAGTCGGAATCTCCTGACACTGAAATGCGTTATGCACATGTCGAGAAGTTGGCTTTGACTGCCATTTAGGCGGTTCAACGCTTTTGGCACTATATCCTTTTACATATGACTATAGTGATTACTAAGTGCAACCCTATGACCTATATCCTGACTAATCAGTTGCTTGGGGGGCAAGTATTCTAAATGGATCATTATCCTGCAAGAATTCAATTTGGTCTTCACTACGGCCAAATCTAAGAAGTCACTTCTTTTTGCTAAATTGATTTATTCCTGATTAGTACCCTTGATCCATGGTACGGTGATATCATCATGTATCTCCAAATGTCCATGTTCCGGTCTGCGTTGACCAAGGATGATCATCGAAGGATTCGACATCATTCCCAACCCTACCGTATTATTGGTGATACTCTATACTGTGTCGGTGTCGATTCAATTCTTCGTTGATGCCTCAGATCGAGGAAGCTAAAATAGCTCTCAATGATTGCTACTCTGAGGCATGTGGTCGTCATATGTTTGGTTGTGCTACAGCTCAAAAAACCCTTCGCGCTAGTTATTTCTGGCTATCTATCTTCAAGGACTGCATTCTTGTTGTCCATAAGTGCCACAAATGCCAAATTTACCAACGCAAGATGTGTGCCCCACCCGCTCACCTACACCCCGTCATTACCGTTAGTCCCTTTGCCAAATGGGGCATCAATTATATGACATGTAACCATCATTTAGCTGGGGGGCATGGCTATATTATCATCGTTGTGGATTATTTCACCAAATGGGTCGAAGCGATGCCTGCATATTTTGAAGATGGTAAGACAGTGGCTCAATTCCTTTTTAACCATGTTATTTCCAAGTTCGACATACCCCAAGCCATTGTCATAGACCATGGCTCCCATTTCATAGATTACATGATGGCAGATCTAACATCTGCATTGGGCTTATGCCACAATGGCTCAACCCCATATTACTCTCAAGCCAACGGCCAAGTTGAAGCTGTGAACAAGGTTTTGGTCGCCATGCTTCAGCGTACTACCAAACTTCAACCAAAGACACAACTAGTTTCACACTATTCCAGCTGGTCTATGGTTTGGAAGCAACATTATCGATCGAATGCGTGATTCCTTCACTCAAGTTAGTTATTGAACTCCTCCTTGAAACATCACCTCAACATGAATGCCTCTTATATTTAGAATGATTGGATGAGACTCGTCATCTCACTGCCTTGGCCATGAAGCACAAAAGAAACGGGTCAAATCCCATTTCGATCTATCAGTCTCCCCTCGTGCATTATCTGAGGGTGATTTGGTCCTATTATACAACCAAGCTAACAATAAGCTAGGGGCAAGAAAGTTTGAACCTATGTGGCATGGGCCCTATATCGTAAAACGTGTTTTGCATAAAAGAGCCTATGAGCTTATTGGTTATGAAGGAAATCCTCTCGATAAGCCCCGAAACGAGCTTTACCTCAAAAAGTACTATGCTTAGGTCATCTTGCATGGTTACTTATGTACATTAGTGTGTGATTCATTTTGTACAACGTGGTTTTGTGTGATAGTTTTCAAACATCTTTCCTGTTTACTATGCTTTTCTTACTTTGCAGATGTCTGTGACTCCTCACGTTGGTTTTACTGAAGGTGATTGCTATAGTACCCGGAGCCTATCATCCACAACATGATCTATCTATGACTCTAACGGTGAGTTGATTGACCTTCAAGGTATTTTCCTAGGTCATACAACCACCAACATTGTTGAATACAGTGTGGTCATCGAACTGTTGTCAGAAGCCATCGCTTTGGGCATCAGAGAATTGGTTGTCAACATGGATTCACAGCTTGTCATCCTTCAACTCAATGGGAAATATTATGTTAGGAACCCTCAAATATTATGAATGTATCTCCATATCTATCTATTGGAAAGTCATTTTGATTATATTACATATCATCATATTCTTAGATGCATGAATGCATTGAAAGATGCATTAGCTAATTACGTGTTGGATAGACATTTACGAAACATGTAAAAGATAAGACAAACCATTTGTACCATAATAGACAGGAAAATACAACATATATGTGGTGAGAATGTTTGATACATCAGAACCCCAAAAAATAAAATGTGTGTCTAAAATAACATCAGTGGCTCACAGGCCTCATACGTCTGTGGCACGCAGGCCTCAAAAATATGTAAGTGTTGGACCTAGGAACTAGTAAGTGTTGGACCATGGTGGTCATGGTAGCATGAGACAGCTTATGCAACATGACTCAGTAGTCAGTGGATCCGATTTGAGACTCCCACCATGTGCCTCTGGTACCGATGGCGCATGTCTCCTATCCGAGCATACTCCGGGATACCATGAGTTAACCCCTCAAGGTTCCTTGCAATCTCCTCCTTGTTGTCGCTCCCTTCCTAATAAGGGGCAACATAATTAATAGGGCGGGGGACACGCCTGGCTATCAGGGACATCCCAGCTGGCTGCTCTGGTCCAACATCTACATAAACAAGAGAAATGTCATAAGCGCATATATACCAAAAACAATTAAAAAATCTCAAAATTAAAAATTTGATTTTTTACCTTCATCGTCGAAGTCCTCTCCATCTGGTAAGGGCATATCTGGATCTCCATGGAAATCAGTGCCAATGTATGGCCAGTCCTCCACGACGATCTTCTATCTTCATAGCCATGAAAAGAATGCAGGTTGATATGACATATGCTGACCCCCAGTAATCCTAGACATCAAACAACTCCAATGGGCCATCCGTGGACCGCGTGGCATAGGAGGATCTACCTCAGTCAACTAATACTAGAACATTGGAACTTGTTCCAAGAAGAAGGTCACAAGTACAGATCCAAAGCCAAATTGCTTTAGATTCCCCGCCTTGGCCTTGGACAACTGGCGCTTGATGTTCATCTTCATGGCCTCTACCCAGTTGAAGATCGTAGGAGTTGTGTAGTCAATAGCATAAAGGAACTTCGACTTGTTAGTCTTGTGTTCCACCTAGGACCCCGCCACTCTGTTAATGGTGAACATAAGCACCCTCAGTGTCAAATCCCACACACTAGAAATCTCTATCTTCCCACTCTTGGATTTCAGTGCCTCAAGGCAGTGTTCGGCAAGCAGGGAAGATATGCTTGCCCCGATCAGACATGACCCATACAAGTTCACTGGCTCACCTCTGCAAGAAATTCCAGTGATGAAGTAGATATCAGAAGTTGTCAACTCCAAATCCTGGTCACCAATGACAAATATCTCCTTATTAATCAAGTATTGAAGCAACTCGGGTTGGGCCCGCATCCCTAGTGTAAGGAATAATTTGAAGAGCTCGCAAGCCCTCAAAGCCTCCAAGCAATTTGGGTCATTCATTGCCTGGGTGTCAACATCTTCATGTTCTCGTTCCTTCCAATACATTATTTTTCAGCGATTCTCTCTTGCAAAAGTCGTTAATATTAGTCAATAATCATCCTTGGCACATAAAATTCAAGATTAAACGGTCAGTTTTTGAGAACATTGGGTTTTTCCCTATCCACGACAATGGCACGCCTATTTTAAAAACAATTGTGTTGATCGTCGCAGATGGCTTTTATAATCACCCTTGGCCAACACGATTCCATGCTCGGAAATCACGCCAACCAAGAGCGAAAAATATTTTCAAAAACCTCCCAAAAAATCCAAAAAAAATGGCTAAAAGCATAAATAAATAGCATGAAAATGGAGCTCAGGACTTCAGTAGTTACCTAGAACTAGCACCTTGTCGATTGACCTCTCAGATCTCCCACAATCTGCTCCAGAAAAATTAGGGCAAAAGTGGGTAAAAAGTCTTCACAGTGAAGGTAAAATAGTAACTGGTAAAAATATATTTACTTTTCCCCTTTTTATTCATCTTTGCATGAAAATATCAGGTTTTGTAAATATTTTGACCTATTTTTCCTCAAGGACTCAATAATACACTTTACCTTACTTGTGCAGCGACAGGCAATATATGTTCGACGATGATGATGAGTCACGTTTCAGCTCTTTTCTCGACTTGTTAAACTTATATGAAGAGATTGCCGAGTATTTTTCCCTTTTTGACTCGTTAAATAGAATAAAAACGGGGAGTCTGCTTTCAGATCTTTTTCGACCCTTTAAAAGAAAAAAGATGGTCGAGCCCTTGTCATTTTGAACTCATTAATGGATGTGAAACGTCATGTGGCCAGTATAATTTTACCCCTTTTTTGGGCTGGGATGCACTATTTACGAAAATGGTACTCCTTGACTGAAATGGTCAAGTGGTTCTCTCAAGTATTGTTTTCTACCTTTTAAGGCTCAAGAGACACAAATCTACAAAAAGGGACCATGTGGAGTTTTCTTTTACGTGTCTTTTTCAAACTCTCTAAACATGAAAAAGATACCGAGTTACACCTTTGTCGGACTTGTTAAACTATTAAACGACATCAGATTCGTCACCATGACGAACATGAGCTTCTCCTTCCTAGGGCTCGTTAAACTTACTAGGTCGTATTCGCCCGAAGGATGAACTTATAGTGCAAGAATATGCTATCCCCTTCAAGCTTACAATTAAAAAATAATTGGGGTACTTTCCAGAAATGGTGGGGGAAAATTTGGAAATCTATCAGTCGTGTCGGCAGCTCACTCTTGAACATGACATTCTTTTCTTTGTGTCAGGTTGTGACATCCTCCTTTGTAACATTGAGCCATTCATTTTTGCCTTCCATATTATCTCTGCTATGTCATCATGACCACCGATCCTATGGATCCAAAAGCTGCCAAACTTCCAGTTGTGCCGCCGATATGTTCAAGAGTTATCCTTCTACAGTTACACTTACCTCTTATTCTCTGTATCATCCAAAATCCTTTTGCATTCTCTTGTCTCACATCGATGATGTGGGATTCATTATGACCCTCCTTCAACACAGTCGCTTCCATTAACTTCAGCTCATTATCCGGGAAGTTGACCGAGAGACTCCCTTCCAATACCTTGGAGCTTGAATGCCCTTATAGCAAGTTCTTCGCACTCAATGACAAGCTCACATCATTAGCTTTTGATCGAGTGATTTAATGGGTGTTCGACTTCAGTTCCTATATTCAGATTATGTGAATTGTGCTAATAATACCTTGAGGACCATTGTCATTATTGGTGGTTTCTCTCATGCTTGTTAACAGTTTACATCATTGACTGGTAATCAAGTGACTTCCTAGCATGTTTGATGTCAACACATCTATTCACATGCTAGGATATGTACTTTGATCAGGTCAAGTTGGAGCACAAGACCCTGGACTCAAATCACAAAAGTCCAGGTTGCAAATTGGTGTGACATGGTTATGATGATATGCATGTCTCTTTCAGATGGTTGGCTACAACCAGCCCATGAGTTATCATATGTGATCCTTCTCATTATTGGATGGTTGCGACCATACCTTGGTTTCATTATGATCATCTTTGATGGATGGTTGCACCCATACCTAGATCCACTTACATGATCATTCTCTGGATGGATGCGTCCATGCCATGATTCATGTATCATTTGACAAAGATCTCAGTTTATGTATACGTATCTGTACTTGCATGCAGGTTTTCCGACAACAGATCGATTCCTCGCACTGATTTATAAATAATTTCATCCCTCACTCCAGCTCGGCTTCACGCTTTAGGGGGCATTTGTTACACAGCATTTTGTCACTGTCCCTATACTCCCCATTCCTTGATCCTGGAGGACCTCTACAGTGAACCCCACATGTTTTTCCTTCATGAAGAAACTCCCATTGCGTCCTTCTTCATGAGCAGATCATTTCCATTTTGCACCATTTCCCCTAAAACTTTTGTTTTGCCCAGTTTACAAGACTGGCACTAATGGCCTTTGTCTCCCCCACACCGATATGTAGAGATTAGCACTACTTCTTGTGCCGACTGGAGTGACTGATCTATGTTTCAATCGTGTCGGTCCTGTTATGGAAAGTTTTTTAAATTAGAGCTGAAACTTCCATCTCTAGAAGCTCTATAACGTAAGTCTAGTAAATGGTTTGGCCGAATGGGGTCAAGGATGATAGTTTGGGCTCCTTTCCCCTTTAATGATGGAACTACCTCAAGGGATAAGTCCTTCTCCCATGAGAATAGGATCCATCTCCCATCCATATTCCCTATATAAACCTCCCTTCTTCCCAAGCACAAGCTAGTTTTTGACTGAGTGTGAGTGTTATAGTTGCAAAGTGTTGATGCTATTTTGGAGTAGAAAAGCAAGCTATTACTAGTTGTAGCTATCTAGTTGTGTGAGAGAGAAAAAATTTTTGGTTTGGATTGAAGCCTAAAGGGAAGAGCTTTAAAATTATTGTTGTTTGAAGCCATCATGGAACGCTAGTAGAAGTGTGTGGGAACCTAGTCTTGTCAGAGGAAGACTGTGGCGTCAAGATGAATGGTTGTAATCTCTCTTTTATATTAATATATGAAACTATTGATTGATTCCCTACATGTTTTGTAATATTACATATTCATGTCTTAATGTTTCTTGACTTGTTAAGTGGGTTGAATTACAATTTGTCTATTATTATGTTTGTATGTTGTTGTCATTTACTTGTTTCAGGAACTTGAAGAAGGAAGTGAGAGACTGCTGGAGCGAGCAAGCGAGGACATCATCAAGTAGGATAAGCAACCAAGAGGTAGGCCCTCTTGATTGATTCTCACCACAACCCTCTTAATTGATTCTAGTTTAGGGAGATTTTCCATAGATTGTTTTTTTGTGGCTAGACCTACTCTCTCGTGCTAGAGGAATTGTTTGTGTCCTCACTTAGAATTTACCTGCACCACACACCCTTTCACTCCTTTTCTTAAGAGTGGGAAAATCCACTCATCACTTTTTGATCATCCCCTTTGAAAAAGTCTTACACTTTGGTTTGTAATCCACTTTTTGAGTTAGTATTTCCGATATAATTATTTTGTCGTCAATATGTTCAAGAGAATTATAACCTAATTACATTTCCTAAGCCTTTTATTGCTACCTGATTTATTGAGTTTTTATAGTCCTTAAATCCTTCTATCATGTTGATCATCCCTAAGTTAGTCTTAAATCACCTTGTGTTATGTTATTCTTCAAATATGTGTACTTGTTTTGTGTCATTGATGGGGGATATAGCAATGTCCTCCTACAATTCATCACTTCTTATCCACTTCAACACATTATCTTGGAAGTTGATTTAGAAACCATTCAGTACCTTTGAGCTTACATGTCTGTTGGCTTGAGGGGGGCTGACCTAGGTTCAGCGTTAATTAGCCAAACAAATCCCTACACTATTGGCCCTTTCGGCATCAGCCCGTGGAGCATGGACCGAAGATTCACCCGAAGCAATATGGGGGGATTTTGGAACCAAGTTTCCACACCATGAGATGGTTGTAATGTCGTTTGATTCCTTCTATCCCTGCCTTCACGTAGGTCACTTCACTCTAGGGCTTGTAAGACAAGCCCTTTGTTCTGTCTTTTAATACCTCCATGAAAGGGTATGATCGACCTTCGCATAGCCCTAGCCAGCTGCTCAAGCACCTCCACAGTGTTATGGCAACGTGCCGTGCAGATTCCCCAATTAGTCTAAGTGATTTCCTTATCTTATCAAATAATTAATTTTAACACCGCGTAAACAAATATCCTTGATCACGTTCAGTTATCCAATGTATTTGTATTCATTCGCGCATCATATAATCATAAATAAGGAAATTCATACATAACATATCAAGATGCAATAACAGAACAAAGACATAGAAATTGTAGAATATCTTTCTTTATTAATATCTTCCAAGTGTTTACAAACTCTGTCCACCCTGCGCACGCAACTACAAGGGTCCGCGCACTCAGCTGCAGAGCCTCTACCTACACTATGACCCAAGACTTAGACTTCTTACTTCAAAGCTACGACTCTCTTACATTATTCATCATTCTATGTCTCTTAAACTACTTAGATCTTAGCTCTTTTTATACAATCCCATGGTCCGTGGACCATGGGTAGATCTCTTACAGCTAACTTTACGTTACAAAACTAAGGGCAGACTACCCTTTATGACACATAACACCTTCGTGCTCTGCCACCACAAAAAGTGGAGACTTTACCATTTTATTACAAAATTTAACTCAAACATGGGCTTTTAGCCCCAAAACTTCCATTGGGGGATCCCGCTCCCAACAGGCCCCCAACACAAACATCATGACTCATCCTCGAATCACTCAGTAAACGTGGAGATCTTTGCGCGAAGCCCATCCAGCTCAACCCGTATGACCGCTACCGCAGTCGTGCACTGAGCTACCACCTGCTTCTCATCTTCCACTGTCTTCTCAGTCACTACTCCTACGTTGTCAGCCTAAATCTTTTGTTGCGTCACTTTTAGAGTCACAAGATTTCCTTCAATATTTCCTATGACTGCGTAAGCTTCCTCCATCTAGGGCTTTAGTCACACCTTCAATACTGCTTCCTTGTGCAGTGCTACGTCCACTTGTTCCTTCAACTGCTTGGCCTCCTACAGCTTGGCTAGCCTCTGTGTCAGCGTGACGGTTCACGTTGTTCCCTTAACTTCATCATAGCATTATTGTAGCTCATGCACTTCCATCTCCAACCTCTGTAAATTTAGGTCCTCCTACAATCTTGTTAGGACCTCAAATGATTACTTGAACAACTACGTGCAGGCTGCTATTGCACTTTCCACTGCCACGATTGCCTTTGTGACAGCGGTCTCCTGTTGTTCCTTTAATTTTGGCAGTGTGGAGGGCTGGGCCCTCAACTGTAACTCAGTAATTTGCAGGTTCAACTCCAGCTGAATCCATGCCATCTCATTCTGAGTGTCGTGCACCCCTGTGGCCAACTTATAGATGCATACCTCGACTGGTTCTTCCTCTGGAATGGCCAACTTTGGGATCATTCTACATGCCTCCTCAACGACCTACATGATATTCTTTCTCTGGTTGGTCACCTCGGTCTCAGCAGTGATGGCAGCATTTCTCTATAGGGCCATCTATTCATTGTTGATACATTGTTCGCTGATCACCTGGAGGGCGCGGTGCTCTCGGGCCCTCATTTCTGCAATTACTCCATCCTACAAGAGGTGGAGTTCTTCACGCAGAAGCACTATCAGGTTTAGCCCAACTCCCTTCAAGGCACTAACAGTGGGCCTGTCAGCCTCATTGTCTGTGGTCAGTGCTCCATCCGGCAGCACTATATCACTAGAAGCCTTCATGCGCAGCATATTGGCAGCCTCTAAAGTGCCGATGGCCAAGCTGGTAGACACCGTACCAGCCTGTGATGAGTGGGTCTGCAACTCCTACAACTCGGTCTGGATAGCCACTAGTATGATCTGTTGCTACTATTCAAGTTGTTGCAGGGCCTCCGTGGTGACATCTCTGATTGTGTCACTGATATCATGTAAGTCACCCTCCATCAATGCAATAAGGTCCAGCGAGGTCTTGGTCACCTTGGATTTCTTTCTAGACCCTCCCTTCTCTAGCTCTCTTGAGCGCTTAATGCGGGCGGATGTATCCTACAGGTCTGCGTCGTGTTGTTCTATTTCTTCCTCTTATGTCTCAAGCGAAGGTGACCATGCACCTTTGTCAGAGCCACGCTTTGTTCCACCTATCTACTTGATTTCCTGCTTTTCTACCTCTTCCACCTGGGCCTTCTCAGCGGCCTCATTTTTCCTCTTTTTGACCAGTTGCGCCATCTTCATCTTGGCCTCCTCCTTCTTATTCTGCACGGTGGACTTGCTTCCACCCACCACCAAGTCCGTGGTAGTGCACCACTCCATCGACCATTGATCAAGCAATGCATCAATGGCATCATCCATGGCCAGATACAGTAAGTCGTACCACTTCTGTGTAGGGTCCTTCCATGCCCTGATAGATACTTGATCGAATCTCTGCAGGTTAGTGTGCACCATGGACGACAATCGTGGCTTGTGATTGATGGCCATCCTAATATTCATCTCCATCAAGTTCCAGAATATCATGTTATCCCAAACTTGTTGTGCATCCTTGGTCGCCCATAGCGAAGCGTACTTCACTGCTTCAGGGAGGTCTGGCATGACTAAAAGGAACTGGATGTCCTCTAGTAGCTCCCATGATACCAGTAGAATCGACAACAAGAGCCACGTGTAGTGGAATGTCTTTCTTTGATCTTGTGCTTTGTGCCAGTTCGCCATAACTCTCTGCGAAAGTAGTCTGACCAGTTAAACTAGACTCCTTCCACGCACTGCTATGTGAGCAGAACGACAGGCGCCGGCACCTCATCGACACAGCACTTATGCATCACCTTCCTTGCAAGGATCTGCATTACTACCTTCACAGCGGGGTCATAGATGCTGGAGATAGTGTACCCATGTAGCTTCTTCACCAACTTGAATTTTTCCTTCATTGACTCTGCAAAAGCCTATTCGCCACCCTTGCTGCCAAAGATCATTGTTGGATTCTCACCTATACATAGCAGGTGCGTTATGCGATGAATCAACCTATCTGCAATGGGTATCAGCTCCTCCAACCATAGACACCCATCATGCACCAAGCAAAGTAGCTGCTTGATGACCAAAACTTTCACCGGGGTGCGGTTATAGTGTGGCGCCCAAAGTAGGTTGAGCAACCTTGCCTTCTCTACTCCTTTGAGCCAACTCTGTGGCTCCAACGTGGTCATTCCTATATGTGTCTATGATGGAGCACATTAGCTGCTCGGTCGCTAGGTGTGGGAACTTTTCGTGGTTCACAAAGTCCCAGTCTTCTAGCTTTAGTATCGGCACCTATGCCAAACGCAGACTATCAAAAGCAATTTCATTCAGTAGCAGAGGGGTTTGTAGGGGAGTATTACTCTCATCAATGTCCTTTGGGACCTTGGATTTAGGCTTGCACGAAGGGACATACTCCGACATGAGTGAAGTTGGAGGTGATGGTGGAGAGGTCAGAGATCATGTGGGTGGAGGTGGTATTCGCGGGAATCCTTGTCTTATTAACTGAATAGCACTTCATGGAGAAACTTTCGCTATTTCTTCCTCATCATGTCGTGAAGGTGAAATCAATGGACTATACTCTGGACCATTTTTTCCTTTGTTCTTGTAATTTTTTCCGCTTTGCGGAGTCCCAAACATCAAGGTAGCTACATAACCCATTTTTCGCACAATAGAATTTTAATCCAAGTATTCAAATATTTTACGTAATTACCTCGCTGTCCTTTGAAAAAGTGTTGCTCCACCTCACTGTAGCTGACTAAGGTGTCGAATGAAAATTCAATCACAAATCCTCCTATGATGCGATCGAGCCAATGATCGACAATGTGGGCGATCTTATCCTCTGATGCTTCTAATTTTTGTATTAGCTTTGGGGTCCACGCAATAGGACCGTCAAGTTTCCATCTTCCTTTGCTATCTGCTAGCTTCGCAATCCACTTGTATAGCTCAATAGGGAAGGAGAAGAAAAATATCTCGTGGATCTCTGTATACAGGTATCTGTCCAACCACTGTTCCTTTGTCAATCGCGGGTTTCTGTTCTCCTGCACTGTGAATTCGTGGATATTCCTATCCAACCAGTCTCTAATCTCCTTCTAAGATGGATTCCAGTGATACGACATCACAAAAATCTTATGCAGATTCTAGTCCTGGCAACGGAACCATTTTTTGGCTTGAGGGGGCCTGACCCAGGTTCAGTGTTAATTAGCTAAATAAATCCCTACACTACTAACCCTTTTGGCATCAGCCCGTGGAGCACAGTCAGAAGTCTCACTCGAAGTAGTATGGGGAGATGTTGGAACCAAGTTTTTGCACCCTGAGATGGTTGTGATGTCGTTTGATTCCTTCTGTCCCTGCCTTCATGCAGGTCGCTTCGCTCTAGGGCTTGTAAGACAAGCCCTTTGTTCTGTCCTTTAATACCTCCATGAAAGGGTATGATCGACCTTCGCACAGCCCTAGCTGGCTGCTCAGGTACTTTGGCGCTGCTATTGCAGCATGCCGTGCAGATTCCCCAATTAGTCTAAGTGATTTTCTTATCTTATCAAATAATTAAGGTTAACACCACATAAACGGATATCCTTGATCACGTTCAGTTATCCAATGTATTTGTATTCATTCACGCATCATATAAGCATAAATAAGGAAATTCATACATGACATATCAAGATGTAATAACAGAACAAAGACACAGAAATTGCAGAATATCTTTCTTTATTAATATCTTCCAAGTGTTTACGAACTCTGTCCACCCTGCACACACAGCTGCAGGGGTCCACGCACTCATATACGGACTCCTACCCTAGACCTCTGCACACTCAATTGAAGAGCCTCTACCTATGCTACAACCCAAGACTTAGACTTTTTACTTTAGAGCTATAACTCTCTTACATTATTCATCATTCTATGTCTCTTAAACTACTTAGAGCTTAGCTCTTTTTATACAATCCCATGGTCCACGAACCATGGGTAGATCTCTTACATTCGACTTTACTTTACAAAACTAAGGGCAGACTACCCTTTATGACACATAACACCTTCGCACTCTGCGACCATAAAATGCGGAGACTATACCATTTTATTACAAAATTTAACTCAAACATGGGCTTTTATCCCCAAAGCTTCCCTTGGGGGATCCTGCTCCCAACAATGCCTCAATGGAAGGTGTCCTCGCCTTCAATGATAGGTTTACATCATTGAACTTCGATCGATTGATTCTATGAGTGTTTGTATAATAGCCCCTAGTTGATTTTCCATGTAAATAAAATAATACCAAGGTCATGGGACAAGTATTCCAAGTTGAATGTTGGGTAAAACATTATAGTGGGAATCACTTATGATTAATTAATGGATATGGAAATTTATAAAGGAATTAGAAAAGGAAAAGAAGTAATAATTAGCATTTTATTTATGAAAGTAAAGGAAAATAGGAGAAAATGAAGGTGAAGAGACACATATTTGCATGCCAGGAAATTAGAGGAAAAATGAAGGAAAATGAAGAAAATAAAGGCATTGATGATAAAAAGGCTTCAGAGAATCAGTTCAAAACTTTTGGTCAGTTTAGATTCTCTATCATACTCTTTCACACTTAGAGAATTCTAGGAGCATGCTTGGAGAACTCTAGTATTCACTTGGATTTGGAGAAAGAAGGAAAAAGAGAGCAAGGGAGCACAAGGGAATAGTTGGATTAGCAGCGACAGCACGAATACTTTGTAGGTAACTATTTGCATGTGTGAATTGCTTGTTGATTTTTGGACACATGGTATATGCATGTGATTCTTTGTTTATTCGTTGTCATTGGCATGGATATTTCTTGGATTGACAATGGTTTTAGACTTGCCTTGTCATTTCCTGGATAGTCATGGTGTTGTGGGTTTTCCACTTGCTTTTTTGATTGGTGATCAAGTTCCAAATGGTTGTAGGTTGGAACATGGAAGATCTAGAACATCTTGCATTGAGTTACCAATTCTTAGAGTCGTTGGTTGGGACAAATGCTCATGAGCCCTTGGTGGGTTGAATTACTAGTTCCTAGAGTCATGTGTTGAAAAAAATGCAGCAATAAATTCTCAATTTGATTTTGCCTTGATTAAACTGAGAAAAATTGAATTTCCACATCATAAGACAATTTGGATGTAGTTAACTTGTGTGACATGGCTTGTTTCACTCAGTTAGCTCAGTAAATTAGAGTTGTAAGAGTTAGAGTTCAGTTTTGCATGTGTGATTGCTAATTTGTAGTGATCAAGGTCAGTTATCTAAGGTTATTTTTAGTTAAACTAGTTCCAACTTTTGGAGGAACTAGTGGAAGATTAGTTAAGCAATGGGACTTTAGTCAAACTCAATGATCATCCAATTAATTAATCAATTAGCCCAAAATAGTTAGTGTGTGCAGAGGGTTCGAGTTCCCCAGCTGTGGTGGAGATTCTAAGGAAGTATAACATCAATTTAGACTAGTCTTGAGTGTACAGGAGTTGCATGTAGTTAGAGAATTGGCCTAAAGGAATTATGCAATCAATTTTAGGAATTTCATAAATAATAAGGGAATAATTCCTCAAGGAACAGTGTAAGGAAATAAGAGCTCAAGAAGAGGAAAAATTTGACTAAGTTTGGGTCAAAGGCCTTCAGTGAGTAGAGATATAGGTTATGCACTTGCACGATGTGCTCAGTTGAGAAAATCAATTGCAATACATATATATCATTCTAATTTAATGCAAGAAGGCATTGGGGTTTTTAGCATATTTCTTTCCCCGGGAAAAAAACTTGTTGCATGTGTGTGATTTCTTATTGCATATCTAAAAAATTTATTCTAGATTGTGAATTACTTTTTAAGGAGTAGTAGAGTAGGTTTATGTCTTGTTATCTTGATTAAAATTTCATGAGTAGTTGAAAATCTACATCGTAATTGGTACATCATGGTTGGAACAAACGCTCTAGAGCCTTGGAAGGTTGTGGGCCGAGTTACTAGTTCTTGGAAACCTAGACAACTTGGGTAGAGAATGATCTGATTGATGTTAGCAATTTCTAGACCATAGAGGTGGAATCACTGTGGTTGAGGGTTGAGGTGGTTAGGCCTTTGGAAGGCCTGGTTTGGTTTTGTTTTAGTTTATTCCATGAGATTCTACATTCATGCTTGGAATATGGCACGGGGGTGATTGACTGAAAGAGAGATTTGGTTCAACCCAATTTATGGTCGAGTGGTACATGGAATTCCCTGACTTGGTTAGTTTTATGCATATGTTATTTTCCCATTGTGATTTATGAGCACTTGTACTGGTTATCATGTTGACATTATTGTTAATTTTCCATGGTTTCTATGTTGGTTAATTGTTGGTTATATGATGCATGTTATCTAAAGTTATTGAATGGTTGATGAATATATGGACTAACAAGTGTTGTTGCAGCTAGCTAGACAAGTTTCATAGCCTTCTCGGTGATTCTCAGATGAATACTAATATTTTATGATCTGATATGCATTCATGGCTTGTAGCTTACATGTTTTTCATATGTTTGACAAAATGTCTATTATGGATTAGGCATCTTTGGGTCAGGTTCTTTCTTGAGTTTTGATTGGGTGGTTTTTTCATTACCTTTTATTTCATTCTGGAAAGTTTTAGGAAATTTTGGGCAGTGGTCTAGAGGCTGGCCTCAAAAGTTGCCACATATCCTAGGACCGCATGCTCAGAACTGGAGGATTTAGGCCATAACTGCATGGAAGGAGTCTTATGCTTGTGATTGGAGGCCTATAACCACATTCTTGCCTTTTTATGTGTGCGGTTGTGATGCCAGTTCAGAGAAAAATTGTTCTAGCTCAGGGATTGATCACTTGGGATGGTTTTTCGGCTTTTGAGTGATTTGTAGTCCCTGTGGTATGTCAGTAAGTGTTCAGTTTGTAGGCCCCACTTCCTTAACTAGAAATTGGAGGTCAAGTCATGTCATAGTGGCACTTGTCTCGTGTTTACCCTGATGAGCTTGTGAATTTGGGTAAATGTGGGAGGGTACATTAGAGTTTTACTTCAAATCATTTATTCACACTCCATAGAGCCATTATCATTATTGGTGGTTTCTTTTACATCTGTTAATGGTTTTCATCATTAACTAGTAATCAGGTAGTTTCTAGCATGTTAGATCTCAACACATTGTTTTGCATGGTTATATTCCTACTATGGCATAAAAGAGATAAAGAACCTAGATGATTTCTGCTATATTCAGGTTGCATTGGAGTTGTTTGAGTATTTATGATTGTTGCATAGATCCACAATGTATGTCTGGTGGTTATGTTCATAATGAGTCATTCGGGCATGAATCCAAGATGTATGTTGGTGGCCATGACCCTCCTTATTTGACATGGATCTTTGTGTATCCATACCAATGCTTTGAGTCATTTGTATTATGAGTATGGGAATGCCTATATCAAATATGATCATTTCATATTATTGTATTGTAATTCCTTGATTGTTGTTGGTAGGTTTCTGACTAGTTGATCTCTTGTTTTTATTCCTTTACATGATAAAGTACTTCAGTCATCACTCATTTTTTGACTTCATGCTTTACTTGGAATTATGTTTCACGTTATTTTTTCATATTCATGGATATTGAAGACACGCCCCTATCCTTCATAATTTGAAGCATGATTTCCATTAATCCCTAAAGAAGATGGAAGAAAAGCCCTTCTTTGGAAGATAAGAATATTGTGAAAATACCTTAAAAATACCTAGTTTAAAAGGATGGCGCAGCTTAGACCATGATTAATTGTGACAATGCTAGATTTTTGCATGTTGCATATGTCTTAAACTGCTACATTGTTACACTTTTCCAGCTCACAAGGTGTAAAATTGTTTTAACAAAGGTAAAAATAAAAGGTACGAGAAGCTTCTAGAATAGAAGCCTCGTGGATAACATCTCCTCATAATCATATGGATCTGAATCACATCCTTACCTTGTTGGATCTCAACCTCCATCTATTATCCTCCTCCTATATCTTCTCAAGCCAACAAGTACAACCATCTCCCATTGAGATGGCTAGTCAACAAATCTCAGAAAATATTTTGGCTTTAGTGAAACTTTGCTGAAATATCAAACCTTTAATTTCAAGACTTTTGAAGGCAAGGCATTGGAATAGAGAAAAATTAGAAAGGGGCCTAAAAATTAGAGAAATTTTGAGGTCTAAAATGGGCCTCCTAAGGAATATTATAAAATAATAGTTGAAGTAATAAAATAATATTACATTACATCATCAAATTTTAGAGGGAAAAAAGAGAAAATTACTTTTTCAACTCATATTTTCAACTTATCTCCCTACGGTTTTACTCAAATTTTGAGCGGGAGTACTCATTGGACGCATAATTTAATTCATCATCCAAGGAGTACCCATGTTCCATACTTTCGATGGACCCTACTACCAAAAAATGAGAAATGTATGAAAAAACATGATTGCACTCAAATTTTGAGAGGGAGCACTCATTGGATGCATAATTTAATTCCTCATCCAAGAAGTACCCATGTTGCATACTTTCGATGGACCCTACTACATGAAAAATGAGAAATACATGAAAAAATTTGCTTGCAATCACATTTTTCAAGTATTTCTCATTTTTTGTGTATCAGGGTCCATCAAAAGTATACAACATGGGTACTCCATGGATGAGGAATTAAATTATGCATCCAACAAGTGCTCCCTCTTGAAATTTGAGTAAAACAATAGGGAGATAAATTGAAAATATGAGTGAAAAAATAGATTTTTTAATTTGCTATTTTTATAATCTTTTTAATTTTTACTCCAAAAATGGTGAATCATCCCCCCATGGTTGACATCATCATCTTGAATCCTATTGATTATTATAAATTTGATTTTGGTTTTACATTTTCGTTTTGAGGCCCATTTTTTACCTCAAAATTTCTCTAACGATCAAGGCAGGTTCAAGTTGTAACCTTTTCTTCATTATAATACAGTTACATGTCTCTTTCCCCTAAATCATTGTCTATTTGTGTGGAAAAATTTGGTATATAATTCCTTAGTCGTTTATATAGGCTTTGATAAAATCATTTATGGATTATATGTGATTTGATGGTTTGTTTGTTTGTGTTATTTGCATGTCTTTTCTTCAAGCATTGAGGACAAGGCTAGAAGCTACACTTCAAAAAATCAATGAATACAACCTTTGTAAAATGTCATCCCACTCTCATTTCTATTGATAATTTGATTGCAATTAAACCTAGGGAAAGTTTCTTGTTCCTGTTTGTTTTTTGTAGATTTGGTTACCAAATCTAGAGAGATTGCTCTAGTCCACAAGAGGGATTTGTCCATTAACAAATTTCCTTGATGTAGACTACCTGTTAGGAAACACTATCAATTTATGAAGAAATGGAAACACTATCTGATGGTAAAAGAGACAATAATACACACAGATCACTAGCCACAACAATACCTACAGGCCCAGTGTAAGCTACAATAGACCAAGCATTACAAATGGATGGGTTTTTTAAATTAGTTTCATTTAACGGTCAAGAATAAGAAGGGAAATACAAACAAGTTGGTCGACATGCTTTCAAGACCACCCATCAAATATCACATCTTTAGGAACTCTCCTACACATGGATCCTTTCACCCATGATGCATAAAAAGAGGCATATACAAAGGATGGGGACTTCAAGGAGGTGTTTCAATAGTTGCATAGTTAGTCATGTGCAAAATGGTGACAACACAGTTGACTTCCATCTCTAAAGAGGGTCACTCTATCGGTTAGATAATTTATGTGTTCCTAATGATGAGTGACTACAGTTGATGAGAGAGGCTCATACCTCCAACGTTGCAAGGTATTTTAGTGTAGGCCAACTTGTTGAGGTATGTGTGCTAGCCCAAGATGTAAGAAAAGGTAGTTAGGTTCATAAGAGGGCGCATGATTTGTTGTACCAGCAAGCCGAGTAATAGGAAACAAGGTCTATATCATCCATTTCTTGTACCCACTCATCTTTGGGAACGCATTTCCATGGAATTTTTAGAAGGTTTATGAACAACCAAGAAGGTAAATAACAACAATTTTGTCGTAGTTGACAGGTTCAGCAAGATGTGTGTTTTAATGCCCTATAAAAATACCATCAGTAAACAAAAGTAGTAAACTTGTTCTTTGTGTAGGTCTAGGTGCACTTTGGGATACCAAGGAGCATTGTTTAAGACAGCTACACGAGATTTCTTAGCACATTTTGGACTACATTGTAGGAGAATATGGACACAAAGTTGAATAGATCTATAGCATTCCATCCACACACAAATGGGAAAAAACAAGTATCCAATAGGATTTTGGTGCAGCGTTTGAGAGGTTACAATCAGAAGGATCTAAAGACTTGGGATAAAAATGTGGCATATATACAACACTCTTATAATAGGGAAGTACACAATTCTATTGGTAAGCTCCCAACTGAACTTGTTTTGAAATTTTTCCACCTTCACCATTGGATATTGCATATGGACAACAAGGAGGAATGAGGGGTGGTCTTATAGCAGATTCCTTAAGGGTAAAAAAATTGTTTCAGAAGATCAAGAAGATCCATATATAGGTATAATAGATGCTACAAAATTCATAATAAAAATACAAGGTCATGCATGGTCAGCATAAGATAGAGAAATCATTCAACGTGGGACACAGAAATCAAGGCTCTACAATATGGTCCCTTTGAGACACTATAAATTATTGGAGATAATGGTTATAGACTTAGTATACCCCCACACATGTACATATATTTAGTGGTGAATGTAGAGACTTTGAAAATTTATGACCCTTCCATGTTGGATAAAAAAGAAGAGCAGGTACTACCTTCTATGGAGGATTTGACACCAGATTCTCAAGTAGAGTTAATAAATGATATAGTTTTACATAATAGGTCTAGAACTATAAGATAGGTGTAGCATGACCTTTGGAAAATTTGGCTGAAAGATAGCTTCCAAGCAAGGCTAAATGGTACACATCGGAGAAGGTAGAGGAAAATTTCTCTCGCCTCATTCAATAGAATATTTTGGGGACCAGAAGCTTCCCAAAATGGGGAGGTATGATCCATATTAGATCATTATATTAATTTCCATTCATCGTGATGCTTTCATAGTGGAAACATTGGAGGAATTAGCTCACAGTATCATTTTCATTAGAAGGTTCTAGTTTGGAAAATTGGGGTTTGAAACCTTCCAGATGTCGCTTGAGGCATCAAACAATGTTTTTTGGGGTAAAATTTTGTCAATTAAGCATACAACCCCTAAGGTAATCTGACACACATACCTTTTGAACAGCAAGAGAATCGCCTCAATCAAAATCCATATGCAAAATTTATGCCACCCAAAAGTTAACTTTCATGTTTTGACCACCATGATTTTAGAGGATGACACGTCAACCCCCATTGTTCATTAAAAATGGAATAGCCACATGATCATGATGAAAAATATTAAAATATTCAATATTGTAACTCTAGTTAAGAGTTGAAGGAGTCAAATTTAACCACTAGTAGGTTATCGAGCTATGTTATAACTAGACCACTGAGAGGAAAAAGGGTTCCATTCTATTTGAGTTCATTTTGTTGCATAGACAAGAAGAGTAACACGGAGTGGGTAGAGAGAGAGAGAGAGAGAGAAACAAAGAGGGTTTGTGAACTACCATAGATCTCACTTCTTTGTACTTACATACATTTTCATTCAAAGAAGAGAGAGAAAATCGGCCTCACCTTACACTAGGTTTTCTCCCAAAAGGATTTCCCAAGTCATATCTTATGTTATTTTGGTTATGAGTGATTGTATTTATGCCTATTCTCTATTTTCCATATTTCATATATTGTATGCTTAAGCATAACATCGTAATTAATGAATCCAAATATATAAAGATAAATTAGTCTTAATAGTGTAGATTTTGGAATTTTAAAATATAATTTAGTAGATATGTTGTGACAAACTATCAAGTGGAATATTCAAAACAATTTATGGATCATAAGTTGTTATATCATTGAACTTTCATGTCAATTAATTTGTTTATCTATTTGTTAACCTATTAATTCATCTATTTGTTAACCTAGTGCCAATTGGTTAGCCATAATTATTAGATTGATTACATTTTGGAGAACACATAGTGGTCAAGTCAAGGGTCAAATTCAAGTGTGACAATGAGCATATTTTGGTTGCAAATTAAGGTTGTATAGCGAGCTATAAATTTTCTATGTGTTCTCGTTTTATTTTGCTAGATGCTAAAATGGACCTAAAATGAAGAAAAGTGCATTGAGGAAAATAATATATGAATAACATTTAATGTATATTGAATTGATCTTATAAAATTCACATTGCTAAATTTCCTAGGCACATTGTTCCCATCATGGTCCACATACCAAATAGGGTGCCTAAATAAAGTATTACGGTGTTTATTTTTTGTTTAAATCCTAAATCATTTTATTGGGCTATTGAAAATAAATAGAATATCGATAAATGCTAAATGGTGTAGTATGATCTGGATTATCTACAGTACTATATGCATCATGTCAACGTTTCGAACCCCAAAAGGGGTCCATCATCAGGACCAAAAAATGGTAGATTTGTTCTTTGAGAGAAGAATCCTTCGACCAACGTATATATAAACCTAATTAATCCTAAATAGTGAAAGCCGACTTAAACCCACATATATTAGTTTAAATTTTTATTCTTATTTTATTTATTTATTTCAGTTTTTTAATTTATTTTTGTTTTAATTATTTATTTTTAATTTAATTATTATAATTATTTTAAATAAATTAAGTATTGATTAGTTTAGTTAATTAATTAATTAATTTATTTAATTTATTTATTTATTTTATAATTTTTTTTGTTTTGATGGATTTTATATTTCTTTTAATTTAATTAATTTATTTATTTAATCAATTTATAATTATTTTAATTTAATTATTATAATTATTTTAATTAAATTAATTATTAATTAGTTTTAGTTAATCAATTAATTAATTAATTTATAATTTGTTTTGATGATTTTATATTCTTTTTCTTTTTATGTTAATTTTATTTTTAATTAATTAAACCCTAAGTATCTAATTTATAAACAAGAAACTTATTTAATTAATTAATTAATTTAATTGATTTATAATTTTTATAATTTCCAAATGTTAATTTATAAAACTAATTTGTTACTATAATCTATGGTCATTAGAATAAATTTATTTTGTTATATTGGTTATTATTAATTAATTTTAATTAATTAATTATTTTATTTTATTTTATTTTATTTTTATTTTTATTTTGGGGAGAAACCAGTGATACTAAGCTACAAAAGATTTGGAGGGATTTATTTGTCTAATGAGGGGAAGCCAATTTCCACTAATCTTGCTCCCATTGTCCCTGTTGAGGTTTTGAAGAAATTTCATGATTTCGATGGCCTCTCTAATTTTTCTCTTTTGATAATGATCCTCTCTTGCAATGATTTTGGTGTCTTCTAAACATACATGATGTTTGGTTTTGGATGAGTGTTTCGCAAGTGCTGATGTACGAGATCTCCCATTCTTAATATCAGCTCCATGCTCTTTAAGACTTGTTTTCAGAGATCGTCCTTTTTCCCCAATATAACCCTTGCCACATGAGCAATCAATCTTGTACACACCCTTGAGTTGTTGATGATCTATGTTATCCTTGACTGATATCATCTTTTGCCTAATTGTTCTACATGTTTTAAACTGAGTGTTTATGTCCTTCTTTTCAAAAAAAATTGCAATCTTATCTGTAATCCCCTAAATGAATGGGAGGTAAACTTTCTCACAATTTTCTTTTCTGTTTTCCCCAGGATCCCTACAGAGGACCTTATCCTGAGCTCTTTTTATAGCTTTCTTAATAATAAACTCCTTGTATCCTATGTTTTTTAAAACAAAGGTTAATTGTTTAATTTCTTCATTTAGGTGATCAAGGTCATAAATTCTAAGAGCTCTAACAGCCAGAGTGTTTAAGACGCCAAATTTTTGTGATGGATGATGGTATGAGTCAGCATGTAGATAGCTATCCATATGTGTTTTCTTCCTATAGACCTGGTGTCCCAAAGTACCATCCTTTTCTCTACTGATCAAGACATCTAGAAAGGGAATTTTTCCGTTTTCTTCAAGTTCCATAGTAAACTTTATTTTGGAAGAAATAGAGTTAAGATGATTGAAAAACTTCTCCAGCTCAGCCTTGCCATGAGTCCATTTTAAGTTGGTTTCATCAACAAATATTTTCCACCAAGTTGGTTTCAAAGGGTAGGAGTCAAAGGCTTTTCTTTCAAAGTACTCCATGTATAAGTTGGTGACAATAGGTCAGAGCGGGGATCCCATGGCAACTCCTGATATTTGTTCATAATATTGGTCTTGAAGCTTAACAACCACAAAAGCTTAAAGTCTAACATTACTTCCCTGTACGGAGGGGTACATGGAATGAGATCTATCTTCTCAAAATCTCAAGGATAAAGATTGAAAGAATAACTATCAACCTACAATTTCTGAAACAGTGTAGAAACAATAAAATCGTTCCCCCATTCGCCCAAGTAAAACATAGATTGTTTAATCAATATAACAATAATTCGTTTTTAAAATTAAGTCTTGCCCTCATTCGTAGTGAAATCCAAAAGACCAAGGCTGCCTTAGATAGTCTTAGTCGCTTTTCCCTTTCCACTCATTTAAAATTAACCAAGAAAATCAACTTCGATTTGTGGAGAATAATTGATGCGAAGGCTGCCCTGAAGGCTCAGATAGAGGGTAGGATTGCCCAGGAAAGACATTCAAGGAAGCTATCCAAATTTGGAAAAGGTACTGCTTTAACAATTTCTGCTTCAGCAATGAAGGCTTTTGATCCTGGCAGCGTTGATAATAGTAAACAGCGTGGAATGAAACATGAAAACGCATGTCGGCAACCAACGCCTGAGGCATGTCCAGAATCGAAGAGAGGTAGCACAGCAACAATTTCTTCTTCGAATGAAAGCGGTGTGAACAGCATGGTAAACAGCAATAGCATGGGCACAATTATCAATGCCTCCAGCGTGGTTTCCAGCAGTCACGACATAGAAACCAGTAACAAAAATGCTACTACGGATGATAGCGCTGCTAAATCATGGACAAGTGATGCAGTGGAAAATCCGATGAAAATCAAGTTCTTGCGTTGAGTCCTACGTTGACCCCAGTAATGTAAATTTCGTTGATTCCTCTCTTGGAAATATGATTAATGTTGAAACTATGAACAACAACAGCGTTGATGCCATAACAAGCATAGATGGGGTAAATACTACATCGTACTCTGACAATAAGGGAAGGGACAGCAAAAACATAGAAGATGAGAAACCCGTTTCGGAAATTAATCCCCTAGTTAATTATACTAAAAAGAATAATAATAATAACATTAGGATTGACGGCGCTGATAGGACATGCGTAGATAATCAATTTAGGGCAAAACCTAAAAACTGCGGTAATGATAGATTTGCTCTTAATGTTTCTAGTAATCTCAATGTCCCTAAATCAAAACTATTACCTGATAAAATAGTCGTTAATCTCTCATCCTTAATGCTCACTCCTGAAGAAATTAATATGCTCAGCAAAGGCTTGGGATTTGCAGTCTCCACCAAGAACATTCCATTTGAAAGCATTATCTGTAACATTGAGAATGGGACTCAAGGCCTTTCATTGGATGATAAAGAGATATTAAGACAGGAGTGTTCCCTTGTTATGTTGAAATCCAAGCAGCCAAAGAGTAATTTAAATAAAGAAGGACGAGATGCTCTTAAATCACTTTGCAATAATTAAAAGATAGTTGTTCTTAAGGCTAATAAAGGAGGGGAAACTATTGTGTTAGATAAGGAGGATTACATTCATAAGATGAATGAACATTTAAATTGTGGGAGTTATAGGAAAATCAACTCCAACCCCATTCCTAGGGTTATAAAACAGGTCAAGAATGCCATCATGGGAACGAACCTTGAAGATAAAATGAAAAAGAAGTTGATTCCATCCTATGAGTTTATACCTCGAATGTATGGATTACCAATAATCCATAAGGAGGGGGTCCCTCTTAGACCAATAGTCAACATCATTGGTTCTCCTACCTATGAATTAGCTAAGTATGCGACTAAGATTCTGAAACCTCTAGTTGGTAACACAAACTCTTTTATAAAAGACTCAAATGATTTTGTAAAACTTATTAAAAATGAAAGCGTGGATAAGGATGATACTCTGGTTAGTTTTGGCGTGGTTTCTTTATTTACAAAGATCCCTCTAGATGAATTTGTTCATGTTATAAAGATAGCCACAGATCCTGAAATAGTGAAACTTGTAGAAATTTGTTTACGGTCCACCTTTTTCAGTTTTCAAGACCAATATTATGAACAAATATCAGGAGTCGCCATGGGATCCCCGCTCTCACCTATGGTCGCCAACTTATACATGCAGTACTTTGAAAGAAAATCCCTTGACTCCTACCCTTTGAAACCAACTTGGTGGAAAAGATTTGTTGATGACACCAACTTAAAATGGACTCATGGCAAGGTTGAGCTGGAGAAGTTTTTCAATCATCTTAACTCTATTTCTTCCAAAATCAAGTTTACCATGGAACTTGAATAAAATGGAAAAATCCCCTTTCTAGATGTCTTGATCAATAGAAAAGAGGATGGTACTTTGGGACACCAGGTCGATAGGAAGAAAACACATACAAATTGCTATCTACATGCTGACTCATACCATCATCCATCACAAAAATTTGGCGTCTTAAACACTCTGGCTATTAGAGCTCTCAGAATTTCTAACTCTGATCACCTAAATGAAGAAATTAAACACTTAACCTCTGTTTTCAAAAACATAGGATACAAGGAGTTTAGTATTAAGAAAGCTATAAAAAGAGCTCAGGATAAGGTCCTCTGTAGGGATCCTGGGGAAAACAAAAAAGAAAATTGTGGGAAAGTTTACCTCCCATTCATTCAGGGGATTATAGATAAGATTGCAAAAAGTTTTAAAAAGAAGGACATAAACACTCAGTTTACAACATGTAGAACACTTAGGCAAATGATGAGATCAGTCAAGGATAACATAGATCTTCAACAACTCAAGGTTGTGTACAAGATCGATTGCTCATGTGGCAAGAGTTATATCGAGGAAACAGGACGATCTCTAAAAACAAGACTTAAAGAGCACAGAGCTGATATTAAGAATGGGAGATCATGTACATCAGCCCTTGTGGAACACTCATCCAAAACCAAACATCATGTTTGTTTAGAATATGCCAAAATCATTGCAAGAGAGTATCATTATCAAAAGAGAAAAATCAGAGAGACCATCGAAATCATGAAATTTCCTCAAAACCTCAACAGGGACAATGGGAGCGAGATTAGTGGAAACTAGCTTCCCCTCATTAGACAAATAAATCCCTCCAAATCTTTTGTAGCTTAGTATTACTGGTTTCTCCCCAAAATTAATTAATTAATTAATAATTAATAATTAAAATTAATTAATAATAACCAATATAACAAAATAAATTTATTCTAATGACCATAGATTATAATAAACAATTATTTTATAAATAGCATTTGGAAATTATAAAAATAAAATCAATTTAATTAATTTATTAAATTATTATTATTATTTAATTTTATTAATTAAATAAATTTATTTATTTATTAATTATTAATTAAATAATTAAATAAATTTTTTATATAAATCAGATACTTAGGGTTAATTAATTAAAAATAAAATTAACATAAAAAAAAAATATAAAATCATCAAAACAAATTATAAATTAATTCAATTATTAATTAATTAATTAATCAATCAATCAAATTAATTGATTAACTAAACTAATAACAATTAATTTAATTATAATAATTAAATTAAATAAATTATAAGTTTATTAAATTAATTAATTAATTAAATTAAATTAAAAAGGAATATAAAATCATCAAAACAAATAAAATAAATTAAGTTAATTAATTAACTAAACTTAATCAATAATTTATTTATTTAAAATAATAATAATAATTAAATTAAAATTAAAAATTAAAACAAAAGTAAATTAAACTTAAATAATAAAAAAATAAGAATAAAAATTAAACTAATATATGTAGGTTAAGTCGGCTTTCACTATTTAGGATTAATTAGGTTTATATATACGTTAGTCAAAGGATTCTTCTCTCAAAGAACAAATCTACCATTTTTTGGTCCTCATGATGGACCCCCTTTAGGATTCGAAACGTCGACATGATGAATATAACATTGTGGATAATCTGGATCATACTGCACCAAATAACAAAACAGAAGCTTAAAGTCTAACAAATACTAAATAGTTTATTTTTTGTTTATTAAAATCATGTTAAAAATAAGTTTCCTTATAATTATTATAAGATAAATAATTTAAAATAAGTAAAGTCCTAATTTCTAGAAACAACTTTTAAATATGTTCAAGAATTTCAAGCAATAGAATGTTAAGATAATTTTATGATTCTACATATTTTTATGGGTAGTTTTTTATTCCATGGAGAAATCATATTATAACAAACTTGTGCTCAAATATTTTTATGATTTTGAGGAACATTTCCGATGATGTGTAATAAAATAATATTAATGTCTACATAGAAAAGTATTATGATTTTGAGGAACATTTCCAATGATGTGTAATAAAATAATATTAATGTCTACATAGAAAAGTATTATGGTAAATAGTTTTGATTCTTTTTCACAATGAAAACTATGTTGTTTTTTCTTTTTTTATATTTAAATTTGGGGAATTGATAAAATAAGCAAAATATCATGCATGAAGTTTAGCGTCATTCCTTAGAGATTATATTATAACCTCTAATATTTCCATGCAAATATTGTTATCATAGGCCAAGTTTAGAGAGCATTTGAACTAAGGTGGGTGATATTGACATTGTTAGTTCCAACCACTCAATCTACTTCTAATAAGCGAAAACTATTTTGACATGTATTATGATACAGGAATAGGTTTTTTTGGATTCATATTGTGAGAAGACTCTATGTACCATAAAAATCATCGAATCCTTGAACTTTGTCTTATCCATACATATTTAAGGGGTTTTAAACCCAACCCCTCGTGTTGATACAATCACCTCACTCGTTTCTACAGCGCAAAGGACCAAGGGAGATTATTTTCTTCATAACTACAAGATGTGACTGTTGGCATTATGATGCATGTGTTGTACTTGATGGCAACCCTCTCATAGAAGATCATCTCGCTTATATACATTCAGATGAATCTACAGAAGAGATATCAGATGTGACATAATACATAGATGCAGGACAGCTCAAAGGAATCAAATGGCAAGTTCTTAGCAACCTTTGCCATCAAGTCCAAAGGGGGAGATTGTTGGCATTATGGCTAAAGTGTTGTCCTTGATGGCAACCCATTCAGGTGATGGATCACTGTACAACAGGACAGTAGCAGAGATTGATGATCAGATCTCAAATACAAAGAAAATAAGGAGTACGCAAGACACCGTACAAAAGGTGCGGACACGCAGGCATGTCTTTATAGTGCGTAACATACCGCAGGTTACCCATTCATGGGGTGCGTACCCCCAGTGCACACATTCCAAAGGCAATAAAGCGCGCACAACGTGGGGTTCCTTATGTTTTCCCTTGGTTATTTAGCCGACAGTATTTGTGTTATCATGGTTTTGGCCCGTGGTATTGTTTTATTTTATTATTATTATTGAGCCCCATGATCCTTGATTTGAGGAAGAGCTTGCCTATATAAAGCAAAGGAAATCATTTGGCTTGTATGTGCTTGGGTTGAATATCTTAAGAAGCTAGATCTACAATTCTAGTGATGGGTTATGAGAGATAGCTAGATCTAAATCAAGGAGAAACATGAGAACTACAAATCGGATCTACTAATGGGTTGATATCTCCTCGGCGCATATTCAAATCTGTAGATCTGACAGTCTGGGTTATTCTTGAAGTCTCGAAATTATCTATACCCGGAGCTACGCAGGTCCAGTGAAAGAAATGTGCGGAGATACGCAGGCACAGAAGAATTGCAGGTGCGCAGATACGCAGGACCAGAAGCTCTGCAGATGCGGAGGGGCGCAGGCAGTTCATTGGACACAGAGCGCACGTACGCAGGAAGTCTGTGAGGCACAGTGCACACGTACGCTGGGAAGCTGTTGGATACAGTGCGTACTTATACGCAGCTGTTATATGGGTGAAGCTGCGTACTTCTTTTGAAGTCTATTTAGCTGTTCATGTTTATCATTGCTGTGATCTAGGTTTTGAAGTAATGTCTGATGTCTGATATCATGTTCTGATAACAGCAATCTGAGAGGTGATTGATTAAATGTTTGTACATTGATGGATGAATGGATCAGGGTCTTAATAGGTCATCTTTATGTGATCTGATTGACTAGACCTGGTTGATGACTCACTTGTATATGTATTGATCTAGTGCTTGGGTAATTCAGAAGGTTGGTTGATTATGAGCTTCAATGTTGTTATTGGGTCCAGTATGAAAATTGGATGAAATGTGGCCCTTTCAGATTATGTGTTGTGCTTCAATGTATCCAGTATGAAAATTGATGAAACGTGGTACCTGGAGGAAAGAATATTGTAGGTCAGCACCTATGTACTAGTATCTAAGCTAGTACTAGAGCTAAAGGAAATCTTTGGAGCATTGTAGCAGGTAGTAGCCTGCGTACTAGTAAATGGATCGGCTAGTACAAGAGCAAAGGGGGTTGTAGCTCCCGTACTAGTATAAGGCTGCACTAGTATAAAATATTGTAAAAGGATTTTCTTATTAAGAAGAAGATTGAGATGACTTGCAGCAGGTGGTTTTCACCCACATTGGGTTTCCACCTTATATTATGGTGTTCATGTGTATGCCCTTTTTGTGTGATGATCTATTCTGCTTACTGTTAATAAGGTTAATAATGTTCTGATGCATTTACTGAAGATAAGCTAACTGAATCATAAGATTACTGCATGTACACTGGTTGCTTTTAACACAGTCATGTATATACGCGGATATCCTTAACTGAAGTAGCGTATATGAATTTGAGTATGAAAATGAAAAAGTTTTACTGATTTGATAATACTGATTCACCCCCCCCCCTCTCAGTATTATTTCCAACACAAGGTACGCACGTTTATCAATGGACATTAAATAATAGATAATGCGGTGAACGCTGATAGGACTATCAATTAGTTATACCTCCAATCAAATCGCTCACACGTAGAAGGGGGGAGTACCAAAGAAATTCAAATAATGATATACCACGCCAACTGCCGCCACCCTTAATTCTCCCGGTAATATGTAAAAGTCACCCTATCGCTGCATGCTACCATTTGCGACGCTTTACTCTGATCTGAAATCGGAAGCTCGGCTCTGAACTCGGAAATTTACTGAAACAACAGCCATGGGAGGACCTCTTATCACATATGAACCCGCTTCGACAACAGTCCTGGAACTCTATCCGGACATTTACCAGATATTCTTGCAAGCAGGCTGGATAGAATATTTCAGGAGACTTCTGGACTTTAACGAGCAACAAGTCCTGGAATTTGCATGCAACTTAAGAGAAGGATTCTCTATCGTTCAGGGAATTCAAATCCCAGTTACAGAAGAAGTGATAGCCCAAGCCACTGGGCTACCAACTAACGACATACGATGGTTCAGCAGGAAGCATTTGATTCTCAACGCACAGCAGGATTTCTTACGACCAGGCGAGCAGATAGAACCTAAGGGCAGAGGCGTAGCACTGCGGTCGTTACCTCCACCATGGCCAAGAATTGCCGAATTTGTCAAGCAATACCTGACGTGCGAGGGCCGCTATCAGGTAATTTACCAGCACGATTTCATGCTGTTAAATCATTTGAGAAATGGTCAGCTGATAAATATGCCATATTATCTATTGGGTTGTCTTAAGAATATGTCACGATATGCTGTTAATGCGAAGCAACCACTTCAGTCCCTAAAACATCACCGGTTAATCGAATTACTCATTAATAGAGGCCTTGCCTTAAATAATCTCCCACCCCCCATTCACCCCCCGCAGGAAGCTGAAATTCCACAACCAGAATATGAACCTCCTCAGCAAATAGAGGAGATGCCTGAGCAAAGCCCCCTGCAAAATCTTCAGCAGGCAGAACGCATCCCCGAACAAGCCCATCAAACATCTCTACAAACTGCTGAAAACGAACAAGCAGCAGCAGAAGTAATCGCAGAAACAACCCCACCCCCCAAAAAGGCCAATCCTTCCACCCCCATACTTCACATTTCTACTGATGACTCTAACGATAATATCCCCATTTCCCTACTTAAGAGAAAGAAGCGTCAGACAAAGGAAACCCCACCAAAAAGAAGAAAAACCAGGGTTTCAGCTAAGACATCTGCTGCTCCGGCTACTACCCCTGAAATTGACCTGAAAAGGAAAATGCCCGCATTGACGGCTTTCCTACCAAAACGAAGAACCCGGTCATCGTTAGTAGCCAAAATCCCGAATCCCCCTAGTTCACCCCCCATTACTTTAAGAATCTGTACCCCCACCCCCCCCCAAAGTCCATCCCCTACCCTCGGAAGTCGAAATGCAGAACATTCATAGCTTTGTGACATCATATGTTAAGGCAGCTGATACACAAGAACCAGCTGCTGACACCCAAGGTAATAAGGATCGAATGGCTGTAACACAAGAACCAGCCACTTCCCTAGGTGACACACAAGAACCACCTACGGGGAATACTGACCAGGATGATGAAGTGAAACCCCTGCCTCCACTGGAGCCTACTGCCCCGCAAGATCAGCCCACTATACCTGCCTTGCAGGAAGAAATTGAATTCCTAAAATTACAGATTCAGGATTATCAAGAGGGGATAATAAGAATTAAAGAAGCATATCAAAAGGAATTCAACCTGCATTTTTTAGCGCGAGTGGCCTCGGCAGCAGAGAAAAGTGAAGACAATGAGTATATGTGCGCCACTTGTGGCGAAATATATACCCAAGCAGGATACAAGGCAGTGGCGGAGCTGATAGAGAATGTTGCCACTGTTGCAGATGACACGGAAAGACCTGCTGCTGCACAGACAGAAACATCACAACCCTCTGCTAGAATGAAAGAACCTGTTGTTACACAAGAACCAATAAGCTCCCAACAGAAAGTGCACACAGAAGAACTTGTTGTTACACAAGAACCAACAGGCTCTCTGGAGGAGAAATAAGACCAAATCAGAGAACTTACTGTAACACAAGAACCAGTAAGTTCCCTAGCAGAGACAAAAGCAGGAGAAAATATAGACTCACCACGACCCACCCAAATTATTATGGAGGAAGTTTTTACACAGAAATCAGCAAAGGAGCAAGAAGATACAAACCTACCCCGGCCTACCCCAATTACCACAGAACACAGCGAATCAGGACAACAACAGGAAGAGATACTAGCTGCAAATGAAGAAAAAGATGTTGGAGTATCCCAGCCTACTCCAACAGAACAGATTTTTCTTACTGATGCTTATACACAAACAGAGTCTCCCTCTGTTAATGACGCATGTATAGAAACAGAAAGCTTTCAAGCATTGAAAGGAAAATGGTGCAAAGAGTATGAGCAGTCAAAGGGTAAAACATTTGAACAACAGAAAGGGACCTGGTTTAATCACGCATACAGAAACTGGGAAGCAATTGAGCAATGCAGAGCTCAATATAAAGAAATCACAGAGCTAAAAACCATATTGTCCCAGATGTTCGAATTATTTCAAAGAATATTAGCCATGAGGAAGCCATCTTTTAATTATGCAACATTTTTAAGGGAAAGATTGACGTTCTTGCAGATAAAAGCTATAAGAGAAGGGAGACCCCATCAAGTGGTTACAGCATAATAGTTTATGCAAACTTTTGCAGAGGCACTTAAGAATGACCAAAATCTGTTATGTGGGCTCTACCTACACAATGAAGCAGTGTCCGAAGAAAGGAACAAGAATATGCTACCTGTGGTTGGTGACATACAGCTGAGAGCCTTTATTTCCTTTTTAGCCAACCAGCTCACATGGCAGAATGCCTTCATCTCAGCCCAACATAATGAACAAAATTGTCTTCTGTGGATAAGGGCTGAACCACAGAATGCAGCTACTTTTATTGTACAGCACCAAACATTGATAAAGAATTCTGATATGAAAAATCATCTCAGACAATTGCAAGCAATAGTCCTGAAGGACTGTCAGCACTATTTGAAAACCAAAGTACCCTTGGATGTTAAAGCAAATAATCTCTTTTGGGAAAATTGCCCCAAAGAAAGGAAAGAATATCATCCTTACAATCCAGCAAATTTGCAGGTAGCACTTACAAGGGTACCTTTTTATATTAAATGCATGCAACACTGTGCTGAGAGCTGGATAGGCTACAAGTTTAAATTTCCACTTTTATGGTTATCCGGGGAACAATATAAGGGTCAGTTTGGGTTATCTACTAAGGAGGAGGCAGTAGCATGGAGACAGATACAGACTGTCTGTGGTTTCAGAAAAAAGTTCGACGTCACCTCCTACAGCTATTGTCTCAGTAATTTACATTGTTCATCCCAGTACTCCGACTCGGATTCAGAGTAAAACATTGCATGGGGACATGCAATATCTTCAGTTGGGGGGGATGTTAGGACCCAGGATTGACCAATTTTGACCTTATATTTCCATCATAATATTATCCTTTTCAGTCATAAGTTATAAGCTTTGATCACACAATGACTTGATCACCCCAAGGTATGGAGTAACTTCCCGCATAATCTATATGTTTAATTGTTCACTGCATGTTCGTAAGTACCTTTGTATTTATCTTCGGAAAGCTGACTAAATTGCTAAGTAATTGTCTTAAGCCCGCAGGAATTATAACCTATAGTTGCTATAACACCAGAAACAGCAACTACGCAGTTGTTGCAACACCAGAAGCAGCAACTACGCAGTTGATATAGTCAGCAACAGAAATCACCTAAAGCGGGTATTTTGCATCAGCTAGGAATAACAACGGCAACTATCTGAGGAACGCTGACGTGGCTGAATCAAGCAATTGTCCAAAGCAAGTAGAACACAGTTACCAGGACTTAGAACCAAAATAGCACGGGGAATTGGCGAAAGGAATGTACGTATCCCAAGGAAGACGGTCGAAGAACAGTTACCAACTGTGTAACAGCTAGAACCTAAACAAAGAATATATCGTCATATTGTTGCAACAGCATCTCTGTAATTCTTATTTTTGATTAAACGGATCAGCCAATTGAACCGTAACAATCTATTGTAATAGATGTCTCCTCTATAAAGAGGAGACATCTACATTAGTCAACGGGTAGTCTGTAAGAGCATTTTTGTAAGAATATCAGCAATTCTGAACTTTACTGTACTTGAATTTTTGACAGATGAATAGAAGAACGTTCTGAGAATTTAAGCTATTCTTCGTGTTCTGGGGAATCTTGTGAGAGGGACTGGGCCCACCTTCCTCACAAGATTCACCCATTTACTTTGCTGTCAAGTGTGTAAGTGTGCGATAGTTTCTTTTTGCAGATACTCTGTTTGGACTCTGTAGCATTACCTCTTGCAATTTTGTTTTGCTAGCACTCTGTTTTATTAAGTCATTTGAAGTTATGCAAGCGTGTTTCACCGGTGAATCTGAGTGCAGTGTGTGTTAGCAATCTGATTCCAGGGGCAGGTGCTGAACATCCTCACCTAGAGGATAGGGTCCTGATCCTCTGCCAACAGAGCATCCATTTCCTTGTTTCTTAGATATGTAATTTTAATCAATTCCTTTTATTTTTATCAGCACTGTGATAACCTAATACAAAAACTAAGTATACTACAGCTTTCGATGCTTTTAGAATTTAAGTACAAACAGTACGCAGTGGCCTTTGGAATAAAAAGACTTTCCCAGGTTGACAATTAATGTGGTACTTGATTGTTTAATTAATAAACAATTCAACTAGCCAACAACATCATGAGGGGTTCAATCATGATCAAGGTCTTCAAGTTCTTCTTCTGCAAGTCTTCAAGAATATCTCTAGTTTTTTTTTCCTTGATCAAATCTTAAATACTTTTTCAAGGGTTTCTTTACAATGATCCTTTTCAAACAAAAGACTGTCAAGGTTCCTCCAAGCGATACTCAATGAACTATTTTAGTTGATGTCTCAAGACTGATCTAAAATATGCTCCAAGGGTCCTCCAAGAAGATGTCTTCATTGGTCTTCAACACAATTACTTCAAGGTGTTGCAACTGATGTATCACATATCAAATCCAAAGGTTTCTTCTATAGGCCTACAGAAATATCCATATAGGTAATTTGAAAAGCCAAGATGTTTTTCACAACAGGTATTGTAATGTGTAGTTTCCCTAAAGTCTTCAAGAATATTTTCCCTTTGGTCCTTTCAAAAATTGCTTCTACAAGTGGATGTTCTAGAACAAAACTACTCAAGAATCACTGCATTACAAGTCCTTGTAATAAAATTACTGCAGAACAAAACTGTGTTATAGGTCCTTGTAGTCTCAAGATTACTGCACACAAAATGCTTCTACAGATCCGAGTCAAAAATAAAATAAGGTAATTTCCTTTTCCAGGTTGAGTTCCAGGCCTCAGGAATTTAAAATTAGACTACCTTTTATTTCTTCACTTAGCAGACTTCAAATCAGATGGCCTCTTATCTCTTCGCTCAACAGACTTTAAATCAGGTTGCCTCTTATTTCTTCACTCCACATGCTAAACGATTTCAAAAAAATGTGTAGAGAAATTCCTTAGTTTGGTCTGAACTTTATAGCGATGACTCGGCTTCACGAGAAATTTATTAGAAGACTTGTTGCAACAAATATGAACTCGTTGCCTCTGAAATTTAACTCGCTGTCTTAGACATTTAACTCGCTCAAGAAATGATACTCCTCGTACCGAAACCCTGTCTTGCTTTCTCTGCAAATGTTTTCTTCATCGAAGGCTTTTGATTTTTACATCCTTTTTCATGACTTTCAATGTGTATTTTTTGTTTGTATTCATGCATGGTTTCATATATACACTATCCAACATTATAAAAATTTATAATATGTTTTTGCATGGTTTCATATATACATTTGGTCATTAATTTTCATGGGATAAGGGTTAAGCAATTTTTATGGAACAAGGGTTATGTTTATATTTAGTAATGTATTTATTCATATATAATAAA
Organism: Pinus taeda; assembly: GCA_000404065.3. Lineage (NCBI taxonomy): Eukaryota > Viridiplantae > Streptophyta > Pinopsida > Pinales > Pinaceae > Pinus > Pinus taeda. The sequence continues at coordinate 71,725 of APFE030176830.1, forward strand.
TACATCATAAAATCTAGCTTTTCATTATATGTATGTATTTTTAGGGTTTCAGTATTTATGGTTTTTAGAATTAGGATTTCAAGCTAGGGTTTTCTAGCTAACATTTTATTCATGCAACAATTAGGGTGTCATCTAGAGCTAGGGTTTTGGGTTTCATCATGTTGATATTGGGAATCTGGAGTTTTAAGATAAGGTCTAGGTTTCTAGAATTTATGTTCATAAACATAGGATATGTTTTGGCATGCTTCATCATTGCTAGACATACATTTAGGGAAAAATTAAGAACAAGCATTCCTAGGGTTTAATAGAGCAAGGGAACATGCATCATCTTCATGCTTAGGGTTTTCTCCTAAGGTTTGCATGAGGTTAGGGCAAAGGGTTATTCATGCATCACAAGAATTTTTCCATCACAAACAATGCCATATTGACATCAATGACAACCTTGACTAACATTGTTTCCACTGTGGGATAGGGTTTGACCTCCATGGGCTAGGAAAATGCAAAAGACCAACTTATATAAATTTTGTGTGGACATGGTTTACAAGGAACCCATCTAGCACATTGTTAAAATTAGTGAGCAGTTAGAGGAGGGGATGGGTTCAAAACCTGCCACCCAATTTTGGCATCCATTCAATTTTTTTGGTGGTGGTATGTTGTAATATGGTTATGGGGTTGCCTAATTGGTGCGCTGACCCATCAGGGCAGGTCGGTTTGAACCCCTTTGACCTCCTTCTTGGTTGGGTGTTTCCATTATACGACCAACCACTTCAATTGGTTGTTGGCCATAAAATATATAAATCATATATATGGTGGGAGGGGGTGGGTCCGGTGGGTCCGCCCTTATATAATTTTTTTATTTTTATTTTTACTTTTAAAAATGACATGGTCAAAAATTGTCACCAGGAATTTCGGGTTCACTTGACATTTTAAGTAGGTGACCCTTTCATTATTTATGATTGATGGAAACCATCGTCATTAAGTTCCATTTTGTTTCCTAGTGATTAGCCACAAAATTTAGCGGGACCTCCAAATTTGGCAAGCCTCCAAGTTTAGTTAGTGACCTGCGAAATTTAGCTAGTAGAGCCAAGTTGACCAAAAATTTGATTGAAAATATCTTGAGTATAAGAAATTGGATTTAAGTTTCGTTTACACCATTGGTATTAGGACAAGAGCTCTACATTTTGGTCCTAGTTTTGAAGAAATCTGAGAATCTTTATTTTTGGGCCTATCAAGAGCCACCTGGATCATTCCCCTCACTGAGGAGCTTTTGGTCCTCCAAAAGTATAAACATGATCTACAATCTTTTGTACTCCCTTATCTACACATCAAGTTCCTTAACATGTCACACTTCCTTCTCCTTCACCTTTGTACTTTGGAGCCATAAGTGATGAACCAATACATGTATCCTATGCAACCCTATAGTACAACTTGCAAAATACATGTACTTTTACAAGACCAAACATGAACAAAGGAAATTCCATACTTGATATGTTGGGTCCCTATAATACTAGTGATTACCCCATTACTATTGTAGTTGTACCCCTTATTAATATTGTCGTGCCCCTATTGTCCCCATATTGTTATCACTGTGCCCCATAGAATCCCTCTATTGTTATTTTTGTGGCTTTATATTATTATTGTTAGGTCAACTGGGTTATATTGTGACTCCTTAAACTCCTATATATAGAAAGGAGGTTTTGTCATTTGAAGCATCGAAGAATTGTTCATTTATGTAATGTAAAGGAGGTTGCCCCCTCAAAGAGGCTAAATTCTAAGGTGTTGATCTATCTTTCTTATCTTTTCTTGAGCTGGTTTCATAACATTTGGTATCAGAGCTTTGGATTCTGGGGTTTCGCTGCTCCAAACAGGTCATCGTGGCATTTTCTCTATAACTTTTTTTTCTGCGATGTTTCAGAAGCTAAAAATAAAACCCATTTGAGAAGACATCGAATCGAATCTCAGATCCAAATTTCAGATCTTTTTGCGCTATATTTTCGGAGATATGAACTGAGGAAGTTGGTCCTTTTGCAAAATCCTAAATTACATTCAAAACAGGTGACCTGGGGGAAATCGTCATAACTTTCTCTCTAAGAATCAGATTGAAATTTCGTAAAAAGGTACAGAAAGAGGATGGGCTGTAGTTTATTGTATATATTTTTTAGAGCCAAAGGTCAAAACAGGGACACGTGGCACGTCGTACAAGTTCACTCTACTGAATTAGTC